>MU223287.1:1663406-1681238 GCA_018584345.1 Thuja plicata
GGACTTTGTTCTTGGTTTACCAAGGACTCAGCAGGGACATGATTCAATTTTTGTGGTGATTGACAGGTTTTCAAAGATGGCACATTTCATTCCCTGTAAGAAGACAAATGATGCTATTCATGTGGCTAAATTATTTTTCAGAGAAGTGGTGAGACTACTTGGTCTACCAAAGAGTATAGTTTTAGATCGAGACACTAAGTTTGTTGGATATTTCTAGCGCACATTGTGGAAGAAGTTGAAGATAAACTTGAAGTTCAGCTCATCACATCATCCACAGATGGATGGACAGACAGAGGTGGTGAATAGGAGTTCGGGAAATTTGCTAAGATGTTTGGTTGGAGATAAGCCAACAAGTTGGGATTTGATTCTACCACAGGAAGAATTTTCTTACAATAATTCTGTCAATAGGAGCACTGGTAAATCACCATTCTAGATTGTATTTGGAAGTAGTACCAGAAATGCTTCAGAGTTGAGGAAGAAAGACAAAGGAGAGATAAGTAGTGCTGAAGCTGAAGATTTTGCAGAACATTTGAAGAACATCCATGAGGAGGTGAGGAAGCACATAACCAAGATGACTGTACAGTATAAAGCTAAGGAAGATAAGAGAAGGAGGCATAAAGAATTTTAGTTTGGGGATGAAGTCATGGTTCATTTGTGGAAGGAGCAATTTCCAGTTGGTACATATAACAAGTTGAAAATGAAGAAGTTTGGGCCATGTAAGATACTGAAGAAGCATGATTTAGGAAATGCTTATGATGTAGAATTGCCTACTGAGTTGAATATTTCACCAGTATTTAACATTTCCAATTTGATAGAGTACCATGAAGGGGGTGTTGAAGGCGAGGTCACAAAAACATAGTGGAGTATTCCAGATACTACTTCAACTACTAAGGAGATTGAAGATATACTAGATAGTCATTTTTGCAGAAGCACAAGGAACAGGATATATGAAGAATATCTGGTCAAATGGACAGGATGACCTATAGAAGATTCATCATGGCTGACAAAGGAGGAGGTTGACCAGCTTGGTTTTCCTCTACACACCTGAGATGTGATAGGGTCACTTCTCAAATTACCCCAAGTGTCTAATGCAGGAGCATCCTGGGTGTAAGGGAAATCTTGCATCACCCAAAAATATGTGTTTTCTATTCAATGAGGGCTATTTTGTACAAAGATTCTATTTTTGGAAACTTACTATTTTTAGTAAGTTGGTCGTTTGAACTCAGAATGTTGTAATTTTTCAAGTGAAGGTTCATCTTAGTCATATAAGAATGCCAGTTGAATTTCATTGCTAGATCAACTGTATTGGCAAAGTTATTAAGGATTTACTATTGAGATTTTAGGGTGCAAAACCTTTGAGCTCAATTTTTAGGACCTTAGAGGCTCTGGATTAAGGTCGAACCTCTGACTGACTAGCACTTTGCTAGTCACACACTGTAGATCGTGATCTCCCCTTTCCAGAAAGTGGTTATAATAGCCAATCAGAGCTACGATTCACAATTTATGGCTTCCAGAAGTTGGGCTACCTAATCTCATGTTTTGTAAATATTTAAAGCTGACCCTCTTGTAATAAAAGTGAAAAATAATTAAATGCTAAGGGTAGTCAGCCTTAATGGCTAGATTTCTAGAACCTTCTCGGGCGGTGGAAAATTGCCTATTTAAGGAAGGCCCATGGTGTTTTCTAGGGTAATTTGGGGTGGTTATTTGAGGCTTTGTCCTACAGATTATTGTAAGGGATGCCCATGTGGCTTTTGATATTGTAATTCTGAAGTTTGTAATTCCACATTTTTGGAGCTAATAAGAAGCCAATTTTCTGTTCTTGCAAATTTCTATTGTTTCTCTTTGTTTCTGTCGTGTACTTGTGGTATTAAGGGGAGTCCCCTTCATCACATTGAATTCATGTTTAGAGGTTGAGTTTTTGAAGGTTCATTTTGATGACTTTATGAATTCAATATTAAAGGCAGTTTATGCAAATTGACAGTGCAGAACAGAGTCAAGTTTACAGAATGATCATTTTCAGAAAGTGATAACTTTTTGTCTGAAATTTGTTTTCATGATTTGATCATGGAATCATTCGCATGGAATGTAAATGTACTATATGACCTGATGGTGAAACTTTAGAGCTTGGTTTAGTGATTTTGCAGTGGCCTATCCGAATGAAGTTTATGGTCTTTCAGCATGTTGCATTTGCACAGTTTTCTGAAATACTAAGTTTGAAAAGTTACATATTGTACTTGAGGATGAATCTGATGAAGCCCTTTTGCATGTGTATTAAATGATGATAAATGAGTTATTCTTCCAAATGATAGAGCTTCAAGGGATGATCTGATGACTTTTCAAGTTACATTTCTGACAGAGTTTACATATGTTTGATAATTCATGAAATCCAATACTTAATTTATGAAGTTTTAAATGGCATATTATTGTGAATATTTATAACATATATGTTCAGGGTGCTACTCTTAATGGTGCTGGTCAAAATGATTTGGTTGACAATGATGAGTGGAGACATGTTGATATGCTTATATTTTCACCAAAAAGGGAAGTTTTCTTGCTTTTCCAGCTCAACAAAATCCAAGCTTTTTGTCTTCTAAAATGAAGAGGGATAAAAGTATATTCCCCAAAGACATTAATATCGATAAATGCTTTGAAGTGACAAGTCCTGAAGAGTGAGGTGACTGCAAGATTGTGCTTTCAGATGATGTTATTTCAGAGTTCTCTTTCCAGAAGGCGCTAGGTGGGATGGACAAGTGTGACATAAGAAAGTTGTCCAAAGAAACTTTAAAACTTGTAGATTAACATACAAATAAAGCCACATGGGGCTACGCAATAACTATTGGAAGGAGTTATGCAATTGTTTGAAGAAATTATGCCATTTGTGCAAAGGTATTTTAACAAACTTCCAAAATACTTTGCCATCAAACATTTTATAAATGAAATGCCACACAAAATGGAAACATGGGGGAAATGCAAAGAAAAGTCATCACACTTTGCAATGGAAAATTGGTGAAGGAGCTCCAACATAGTGGGTTGAGGACATCACTGGGTCTGAATGGAGTTGCACAAGGAAGCCATGTAGGCACTGGAAAAATTTAAAATTTATAAATTCCAAAACAACAATGGCCTGCGCTATATTCTATTGAGGGCATTTAATAAAATATGCATTACCAAATTACCAATTTCAAACAAGTAATGCATAGATGATTCCTGCACAACATTAGTGGAGGAAATCTCAAGTTTTTAAAATCTAAAAAAAAAATAGAAAACCATATTAGATACTGGTTGTAACACCCCAAAATTGGCATCTTCCAACCCTAACCAATTTTGCTGCATTTGTCATTCTTCTGAATCATCAAAGTCCTGTTGTACTAGGCAATTCTGAGTTTTGACTGACTCTACTCGACCTGAGTGTCAAATGCAAAAAATCTTAAATCTACATTAATCATACATTATATTTAATTCCTAAATATCTATTGGCTAAACAAACCTTATGATCGAATTAATTTAATTATAAAGTCCTAGCACTTTAATTAAATTAAATTCACCCTCTTTGGTTAAGACACATAAAAAAGGAATGAAATGATATTTAATTATTAAATAAATATCCTCATTTCAATAATTGAATTTAATTATTCAAATAATTGAGAAAAACACATTTATGAGGTCATATTTATTTAATTAATTAAATATTCTCTCAAAATATTATCTTCAGTTCAAAAATGGAAACTTTGAATTAATTGTACTTTAAAGAGAGAGAAAATAGTTAAATCATAAATAAAACAGTTAAAATCAAAGAAAGAAAATATTTAAAGCAAAGGGAAAACAATTTATTATTTTCTTTTAAAGAAAGATTTCTATTTTAAACTGGCTTTTCTATCTATTTTATTTCAAAAAGGAAAGTTTCTATTCTAAACAACCTCTGAGTCTATAAAAGAACCCCCATTTCTCATTAAAACTCCTTCCTGAATTTCTAGTGCATTGTTAGAATACTGAATTATTGCTACATTCTTAGTTGATAATCTCATATAGAATAATCTCATTTTGCAATAGATTAATTTCAATTTCTAGAATAATTACATTGAAATCATGTCTTAGACTAAGCTTGCATCTTTCAATTCTTAGAATAACTTTGCATTGCATTGCATTCATGGAGAAAAATCCTTCATTCCTAGATTGGTCTATGGTTGTGAGACTCTTGTTCTGAGAGCTATTTCAAAAACCCCGTCTAGATGGAAGGCAACATGTCAAATCACACAGACAGGCAGGATGAATAATCTCATGTTCATTCTTGTGTGTATCTGGTGAAGAAGGACTATGTTTAAGGGTATGGTGAGTTAACAAGGCCAAATTTACCACATACATTTTTGGCGCCCACCATGGGATAGGTACATTTCTATTCTAGCCTCATTTCATTTCATTTTTTTCATTTTTTTGGATTCTATCCATACTTTTGTACCACTCTGTTCTAATCTCGTGCAAACTTTCTGAGCGTCTCATGCCAACTTTCTAGTTCTTCACGTGGCTCTCTACACTTCTTCATGAGATCTAGTATAAATCATCGTGCAAAATTACACACCATAGATTTTATTTGATATTTTCTTTTCTCAATTTTCTAACCATCTATTGTTTTTTGACATCTATGTTTCTCTGATTTTATCTCTTGAAATAGCTTAACAGTGGTTTGTAGGATGTTGAGATAAAGAAAATCAATCATAAACTTCTAACGTGTTTATTGCAGGATGCTAAAATGAAGAAAGACATTACAAACTAATAATGGGTTTATTGCAGGACGTTTGTTGAAGACCTTGCGTGTTTTCACAAATTCTCATGCCTGTTTTTAGTAGTTAAAACACACTTCGGTTGGTGCTTAAAATGAATCATTGTCTTGCATGATTGAAGTGTTTTTTAGATTGTAATCCTAAGAACTACATGAATGTATCCTCTCCCCTCACCTTTATGGATATTGGGTGTAAGAGAAATTCATGTGATTCTTCTAGAGTGGCTACTTCCCGAGAGCTTTAGCAGAGCCAGTGAGAGTGGATTGCCCAAATGGTAACAGGCTAAAGCCAAGCCCTTCTAAACTGGTATATAAAAAATGTCATTATGATTAATCTCATAATGGATAGGTGTGAATTCATTGTGGCAACCAAAATCTCCTCTAGTACCCTAGTGGTGCATTAAAGTCCCTACATTGTTGAGGTGAAAGCCTTTCTTTGAAAGGATTGGGAGAGCCCCCTTAATTGGGAAAATGACTTGATCACAACCACTTGAACGGATGTCCTTACTACAAACTATTGTTCTAGCTTCCAAAAAACCCTCTATCTGTTGGTGTGGAAGGTTAGAGACTGACTAATACACCCCACACTCTTTCAACTCTTAATAGAGACAACAACCCTTTGGGAAGCAATTCCTTTGGGGTTTGAAGCTTGATGTGCCTGATGAGTGAGTGCACATGTAAGGAGGGGCCTGTGCCTCCAAGCTTCTAAGTTGTCCACTAAGAGTAGGCATAGCTAAACTTTGGTTCAAGTGGGTATTCAATAGATACTATCCTGGCTATCCTAGGATTGTGATGTTTCTATGCTGGTACTACAAACATTTTGTTTAATGTGTTTTGCGTGGGTGTATCATTTGAACAATCAAAAATATCATCAAAACACACAAACTATCAATCTTGAACATGTCCAAAACAATCTATAACTGAAACTATCTATCAAAAAATAGCATGATTTGATCTTGGGAAATGCAATCTGGTCTCAACTATCTGATTCTGTAAATGTTCATTTGTCAAAATTTGCATAGTTTTGCGTGACATTTCCCAATCTTCGCATCATTATCTAAGAATCTTCATGCAATATGCTAGAAACTATCACGCAACATTTGGTAATAGTGCTGTTATTTTTTCACTTTTTCTTCAAAAGTCTAGTGTCATTCTTTGCGAGAGAGTGCAAAGTTTCACTGCATCAGTTTCACGTGCGTCTCTGATCTGGGTCTATTTTTTTGTCCTCCATCTTCACATAGTTTGAAACTTGGTTTCTTGGGTTGAGAATTATGTTATTCTTTCTTAAACTGGTCTTGTCTCATATCTTTTTGGTCTCTTTCATCTGTGTCATCATGCCTTGTGTCGCAATAGTCATCTCTTGGTTGTTCTAGCCTCATCTCTGATGATTTGCACCAAGGATACTTCACCTTTTGGCACATTATATGAAATTACATTGAGATAGTTTCAAGTTTGGTCCTAGTTCCCATCCCTTGTTCAATCTTTGTCTACGACTGTCACAACTCAAAGTGGCAAAACATTTCCTTCAATCAATCAAGACAAATCTATGCTTTCCACACCATTTCCAGCTACATCTAGTGATGAATCATCTCGATCTCCTTCTCTGGTACATCGACCTTACAATAAGCATTCATTTCCAGTGGAATTTAGTTGGGTTCAAAATCCTTTGTTTCAAGAAGACCCAAATTCTGAGAATACTCAATATTTTCATACCAAGTCTTTACACCTTGAACCTTTGCATTCTAGCAAGATGACAAATCATAACCAATCAGGTGAGGCTAGCAGAGCTGACCTCTTTAAAAATTGGGGTAAGTCCCATTCTCAAGACCCCCCTAATGATATGGAAATAGAAATAACTCCAGAAGAGATTGCACAAGCCCATGCTAATAAAGATTTATGTAGGATGATGGGAGTTCTCCTAGCTGAGGAGAAAGAGAAATACATTCTTGAACTAGCCAATCAAGGGGCTAAGTTACCCTCCAACTATTATGTAGAAACACTTGTTGAGAAAGAGGAAGAAACTAAAAACTCCCACTTGCAAAAATAAATGCAAACTATACATTAGCAACTCTCTCAACTATTGAAAGAGAAAGACAAACCTGTTACACAATTCACGCTAGAAAGCATCTATCCTTTCCCATTTGACAAAGATCTTTGCATGCCTCCTTTCTCCAAAGGAGTTGAACTTCCTAAAATCACAAATACTTGGGTACATCTAACCTTCAAGACCATTTGAGAGAGTTTGGTGCTCTCTCCATGGAATTCATACATGACACAACCTATCTCATGCATCTTTTCCCATGTAGCTTGGGAGGGTCAGCTATGGAATGGTTCTCTAGACTACCAACTGACATCAAAACTTTTGATGAAATTGCCAATTTATTTCTACAACACTATTCTTACAACATCCAACATCCAGTTCATATCCAAGATCTTTGCAACTTGAAACAAAATCATGGGGAATCCTTCTTGACATTTCTCCAAAGATGGAAACAAATTTATACACGATATTCTCACAAGATACCTGAATTTGAAAAGCTGGACATCTTTCTCGACAATCTTCTCCCCAACTTTGGGTATCAAGTATAGCTGCAAGGTCCTCTAACCTTTGATGACATGATTAAACAAGTTGTAAGAATCAAGACATTTATGATCAAGAAAGGAGAATTGACCTTACACAAGGAAAATAAACAAGGGTCTTCCTCCTCAAGCAAATATAAACTCAAATTTCCCAAAAAGAACCAAAATGTTGTGAATGATGGAGTTGTGGACAATGTGACTCCCAAGCCTTCCAAGGATAACTTTAACCTCACTAACACAATGCAAGTGGCCAAATCCACTGAACAGGCTATGGAAGATTCCAAACTGAGTACTTCACAATTTTCTGGACCAAAACCTTGGGCTCCTAGACCCAAGTGTGATTTCACTCCTTTAGGAGAACCTCTCGAGGTGGTTTACAAGACTCTCTTGTACAACCATTTACTCACCCCACTAGATAATTCATGACCTTATGATCCACAACCAAAACCCTCCTGGTGGAATGAATTTTCTTATTGTGATTTCCACCAAAACAAAGGTCATAAAATGGCTTCTTGTCTTAAATTATGACATAAAATCTAGATCTCATCAATAGTGATGTTATTGCTATGTGAGGTCACAATAAGAATTCTAATCACCAAGCTTTCAAAGATCCATTTCCTCCTCATGGAAAAGGTGAATCATCTAAAGGAAAAAATATTGATGCTAAGGTCAACTATACATACATCAATAACGACAATGTCATTAATATGGTTGAACCTGTTGATACTGAATATTGTAATGTCATCATTCACAAGGGAAGGGAAGATACTTCCAAATACAAAACACCTTTCATCTTGTGAGATTCTACACCTCAGTATTTTGAACAAGAATAGTCTCAAGTCACTGCTAACATTGTTACTCAATCTCATGCTAAGATCATCCTCAAAGGCCCCAAGACTTCTTTGTCTACAACAACTCAACCTTTAGAAAAAGCTAAGGTTGATTCTACCAATAAGAATCCAAAAGTGGGTTTCTCATCTAATGCTACCAATTATAGCATTCTTGATCAATTGCAATGTACTAATTCTCAGATAACTATTTTTGAGCTGTTAAAAATCTCCCTTGCTCATAGGGAAATCCTAGACAAACCCCTCACTGAGGAAAATGTCCCGAAAGATCTTGATCTTGACTAGTTTCAATCCATGGTAGGTCACTTGACCTCCTCCCATTATTTTTCTTTCTCTGAGGAAGATGACCATTCTTTGAGTCACCCACATAATAATCCTCTACACATTGAAGTTATGATTGGTCCAAAGTGTGTTCATTGTGTTCTCATAGATAACGACGCTGGCCTCAATATTTGCTCTGCTAGTTTCCTTACTGAGTTAGGCTACGGTGAAGATTGCATTCATGCCTGCAAAAAGATTACTATTAAGGCCTATGATGAGGAATAACGTAAGTCTAAGGGGCTAGTTGTGTTGCCAATCAGAGTTGTCCCTGTTGAACGAGATGTTATCTATCAAGTGCTTGACATTCCTTTGGCATACAATATTCTATTAGGAAGGACATGGATCCATGAAATAAAGGCTATCCCTTCCACATACCATCATTGCATTAAGTTCCCATTCCAAGGATCTGAAGTGACTATACCTGCTAACACACACTATGATTGCAACACCCTCACAAAATCTACTGATATCTTTGTGCCCACCAACAGAGAATCTATTGAACTCCTTGAGACTAAATTAAAAGAAATGGAAAAGAGTTTGACACTCCAAGAAACTAACATGGGAGGATATCAGATTGAATCTGTTCTATCTATTACATCTTTTCCTTTTTCTCCACGTTCTTTTGGGAGACCTTTTGAGAGCACTAAACCTTCTATGGTTCCTCCTCCAACAAAGTATGGTGGTACCTTTGTACAAGCCACAGTACCATTGGAAGAAGAAGCTGAAAATAGAGCTATCAAATCTTGGATCTATAAAGGAGAAGACAATTCTAAACAAACTACTCCTTATGACATAAAACCTAAGCAATATGGCAAAGGTCTATCTATTATGCAATGTTTTGGCTATAAAGGAAATGGTCCCATAGGTGTGAATCATAAGGGCTTGATTGCGCCACTTGAAGCTATTGGTCGTAGAACATGTGACTCTATAGGTATAGGCTTCTAGAAACTCACATTTCAACTAGGGATAAAAAAGTTTGTACCTCAAGAAGATAAACAACCAACATTTGAAGAAACATCTAAAAATGTAGAATCTGAAGATAGTTCTGATGAGGATAGTTTTCCTTATCCTATTCCTCCAGACTTGGCCACATTCTTTGTTGAGACAGATGACTTTATCCTACGTGTCACTATAGTAGACACTGGCATCGATTTTGATGACACCACTTCACTTGCTCCATTAACTTATGAGGAGTGGAAAGAAATATATACTCTAAATCCATGTCATCGGGGTGATTTATACATACAACCACACTTTCAAGAACAGTTTGAATAGGAATCCCAGTCACTTCTCACTACACAAGAGGTAGCTGATGCTACAAACACTAATGAGGTACCTAGGTCAAAAGGTGCTCATCTGACCATAGAAGAGGTTCTAGGTAGAACGCATCCCAACTGGGGACAAAGGGTTGATTTCACTCACATTCTTGACATGACACATAATGATGAAACAAAATCTCATGAATATGAGTTTGATAGCTTGTCATATGCCACCTCTGACAGAGATACAGATATAGCTAACTCATATGAAATTTTTCTCAAAGTAGGTGAAGGGTCTAGTGTAAGGTCACATGAGTCTGACTCCATAGATGTTAACATGTCATCTACTATGGTTGCTAGGAATCAAAGGAATTTGACTATACCTCTGGATGAGATCGCTTTAGGTCTTGACTTGCTTCTCCATGCTTTTGATGATTATACCATGAACACACTTGAACCTGTCACTTCTCTTTCACTTCGCTATCCTAAGCTTATAGATTGGAACTCTACCTCCCCATCTAATGAAGTCCTTACATTCTATAATGATTATGCTCTTGCTTGTTACCTACATACTGTCAAACCTATAACGTCCTCCACTAGCGAAGTGAATGTCAACATGACTAAGGCTGACATCAAGTATCTTAGTCACAAAATTAAAAGAAGAAAAAATAGGTGCTCTGATGGTGAAAACCACATTGTTGCTGTATCAGAGCCTAAAATAGTCAAAATAAAAGATGTATCCAAGGGTGAAAACCTCTCTAAGGCACCCGAGGATGAGATACTTTATGCACTTCCAAGTCATTTCTAGGAAAGACCATCTATGCTTATTGAACCAACTCAACCAATCAACCTGGGTACAAAATCTAAACCTCAGATCATTCACTTGGCACAATCACTATTAGAGGTAGAAAGAGAGGAATTCACTACATTCTTCAGAAGCAAAAAAGATAAAATTTGCATGGAAATATTCAGACATGTCGGGATTAGACCCTAATCTAATCATGCATCATTTGTCCATTGCACCAGGTGTCAAGCCCGTCAAACAGAAGCTTCAAAAAATGCATCCACATGTGGCTCTACTTGTCAAAGCTGAATTGGAGAAATTGCTTAAGGTAGTGTTTATCAGAGTAATTAACTATGCAGAATGGATCTCTAATATTATTCCAGTATCAAAACATGATAAATCTATATGAGTCTACACAGACTTCAGAGACTTGAATTTGGCATGTCCTAAGGATGATTTTCCATTGCCTAATATTGATATGATTGTAGATATGATAGTAGGGTATGAAATGTACTCACTAATGGATAATTTCTATGGCTACAACCAGATAAAAATCATGTCAGAGGACCAAGAGAAAACTACTTTCACATGTGCCTGGGGCACTTGCTTTTGGAATGTCATGCCCTTTGGACTCAAACATGTTGGTGCTACATATCAGAGAGTTTTTACTACTATATTTCATGACATGATGCATAAAACAATGGAAGATTATGTGGATGACACTTTAGCTAAGAGCATGCATCAAAAGAAGCATCTTGTAGATCTAGGTCCTATACTAGATCGTATGGAACAGTTCAGTCTGAGGCTCAATCCTAAGAAATGTGCATTTGGTGTAACATCTAGAAAATTTCTTGGCTATATCATCTCTACCAAAGGCATCAAAGTGGATCCTGCAAAAGTACAAGCTATCATGGAAATGCCACCACCAAAGAATATCAAACAAATGAGAGGACTTCAAGGCTGACTGCAGTCTATCTGACATTTTATCTCATAACTGGAGGACAAGCCACAACCATTTACCAAGACTTTACACAAGGGTGTGGCTTATCAATGGAACAAATAATATGATGAAGGGTTTGCACAAATCAAATAGTATCTTGCAAACCTACCAATCTTGATGCCTCCTAGTCCTGGGAAGCCACTTATACTTTACATCTCTGCTACAGATATATCATTGGGTATCTTATTGGCTCAATAAGTTCAGCACAACAAAGAAAGGGATATTTATTACATTAGTAGAACTCTGGTCTCATATGAAACAAAATATTTTGCTATAGAGAAGGATTACCTTGCAGTGGTATTTTCTTCACAAAAACTGTGGCACTATATGATGGCTCATACTACACATCTAATTGCTAAAATTGACCCTCTAAAATATTTGCTCAGTAAAACTACCCTCAGAGGTAGACTAGCTAAATGGGTCATGCTTCTCAGTGAATTTGATATAAAATATGTGGAAAGAAAGGCCATTAAGGGACATGCAATTGCAGATCAATTGGTAGAAGCACCTCTAGTAGATCATCAACCATTGCACATTGAATTTCTAGATGAGTCCATATTACTTCTCACACATCGATCATGGACTATGTTTTTTGATGGTTCATTTACCCAACAGGGGTCAGGTGGTGGGATACTGTTCATTACACCTCAAAGGTACTATTTACCAAAAGTAGATAAGATGTTTTTTCCTTCTACAAAAAACATTACTGAGTATGAAGCCTTAATCAATGGTATCAAGATCGCCCTTGAGTGGCGAGTAGATGAACTCAATGTCCTTGGAGATTCATGTTGCCTCCACTTTTAAACATGTAGCCATTTCAGAAAAGTGGAAGTTTTGCGTCTTAGTGAAGTTTAATTGCATTTGAGTCTAGGTCTAGGTCTTCCTTAGGTAGGAAGTTCTTGTCGGGTTTCCCTGCCACTGCCTTTCCTTCTTTAAGCTGGATGGGTTATCTAAAAGTCTTTTCATTTTGGGTAGGTTATAGATCCCAACCTGGCAAGGATAATGTGCTCCTATTGATGATCTTTTTCAAGCAGAAGAATGATTGGGAATCGTAATTTCTAGGCATTCATAAGAAATCAGAGAAGACTCTTCATATAGATGATGCAGTGACAGAGCTGTGATTGTAGATGTGAGGAGTTATTCTTGATATCCTTCAAATGGCATTGGATCTAAGCATGGTGATTGACAGACTGAGCAGAATGGGCTATGAAACATGGAAGTTGTGTTATTTGGTTGAGTAGTTTACTACTAATATGATGATGAGAGTTTCTTTCTTTTCATTATTTTCAAAACTTTGCTGATGGAAATCATGTTATAAAAAATATATATATATCAAGCTCCTTGCAAAAGATATGAAAGAATGTTAGTACAGTGGATTGATTCTATGGTGTCTTACGACCCCAACAGTGAAAACTGCATGAGATTTGGAGTCGAAATGAGAAAGTTATGGCGCGGTGGGATTTTTTATTCTGGCTACTCCATCATGGAAAATTGAGTTTTAGTTACTCCGTGGCGGGATTTGCACTGACCAAGTGCGAAATCCGCAAGCCTGCATAAGTCATCATCAAGCTTTAAGGAAATTTTTATTATTATTTAAGTGTTTCATATCGCATGTGCCTTAAGTTAAAAAAAGACCATTCAATTAAATTTGACATGCAAAATATGGCTAGTGACTACTCCATTGCAATGGCGCACCTGTTTCTTAAAAACCCGCCAGCCTCCATTTTCATGGTTTCAACTCATTTCCAAATTTTATCAATCTGGGTCCTCTTAAAGTGACTTGAAGAAACTTTTATCTTCAGGAGGTTTGGTCTAAAAATGCCGAGAGATAGGTGAAGCGGAAAGTCCAAAATCTATTAGTCAAAAGCTTTTTGCGCACCTATTTTCCCAAATCCCGCTGGCTTCTAGCTTTGTGATTTCGATGTCTTTTCAAAATCTGATGATCTGGGTTGTTTCAGAATCTTCCAAAGAACACTTCTTGTGTTGAAAGTTCAGCTTGAAATATATTTTTCAATGCAAAGGTGGCATCCTGAAGACTACAGTGGGTAGAAAAGGAAATCATAAAGTGAAAGGCTGCAATGTATATGCATTTGAAATAAGTGATGTTCGGGTTCATTTTCTGCTCTGTCAGGTGCGACACTACAACATATGTATGTATTCAATACATTTTCCATAGTCCCTGAAAGTGGATGATTTTCACTATTTGAAAGCTTGGATCGGTTCTCTGATGTTTTACGATCCTGTTGGTGAAATCCACATGTAATTTGGTGTTGAAATAAAGAAGATACAACCTGGCGGGATTTTAAGTTTTAGCTTCTCCATGGCGGAATTCTACCTAAGAAGGTAATTTTCCGCACAGGAAGAAAAGAAGCAAAAGCGCTGTGGTGGACCCCACAACGGGTTTTCGAAGCACTTTTTCAATTTTTTGGGGAACAGTTAAAATGAAATTTGGAGGCAAGAAAGACTCAAAGTGGAGAATAAGAATTCAGCTTCTCCATGGCAGAATTCTACCTAAGAAGGTAATTTTCCGCAAAGGCAGAAAAGAAGAAGGAAAGTGGAGAATTAGAATTCAGCTTCTCTGTGGCGGAATTCTACCTAAGAAGGTAATTTTCTGCAAAGGCAAAAAAGAAGGAAAGCGGAGAATTAGAATTCAGCTTCTCCGTGGCAGAATTCTACCTAAGAAGGTAATTTTCCGCAAAGGCAGAAAAGAAGAAGGAAAGCGGAGAATTAGAATTCAGCTTCTCCATGGCGGAATTCTACCTAAGAAGGTAATTTTTTGCAAAGGCAGAAAAGAAGGAAAAGCGCTGTGGTGGACCCCACAACGGGTTTTTGAAGCACTTTTTCAATTTTCCAGGTAAGAAAGAAATGTTTAAATGTTGACTCAGAAATTAAAATAAAGCATTGGCGGAGAACTAAAAATTGCTTTCTCCGCAAGCGGAGTTCTCACCCGTAGAGAGATTTTCCGCAAGCAAAGAAATGCACCCCGTTTCTGATTTTTTGCAAGTCCATGGGAAATGAAAAAGTAAGGAGAAAGAGCGAAGAGTGACAAATGCGATGCCCAGACATGAAGAGTTATTTCCAATGGTGGTTTCTTTCCATTTGTTATTTAGAGGGAGATGAACCGATTAAAATTCCTTTGTAACGGTCATCCCCTGGCTCTATATGTATGAATTTGAAAGATTAATGAAGGGTCGGCAAATTTTTTGTGTGGAATACTTGATGTTGTAGAGCCAATTGAAGGTGTTTTATGTCAATTATTTTCTATTCCAGTTAATTAGATGGTTCTTTCTCTTAGTCTAAGTTACATTAAGAAAGAAAGGATGTTTCATTCTTTTGTGGCGAGGATGTGAATAAACCTCAGTAGGATGTGTTGTGGGATATTCAGAGAAGAGATAAATAGAAGTTGTTAATGATATGATTCTTTTTCCTAATCTGAATTGTAGTAGGAAGGAAAAGATGTGTCATTCCTTTGTTTTGAGGATGTGAATGAACCTCAGTAGGATGTGCTATGGGATATTCAAAAAAGGATTCATTAGAAGTTTTCATCATTTCATTTATCTCTCTGTTAGTAATTGCTGTAGATTAGTTAGCGCTGAGCGTATGAATTCATAAGATGTGTGAGTTCTACAGCTTGGTTTATAGATTAGAAAGCTCTCCTTGCCTGGATTAAGTTCTATTTAGGCTTAATTTGGTTTGCCTCTTCTGCTCTCGGGTTAAGAACATACCCTGTGTTAGTTTTAGGATCAAGACATAATTCATTGCATATCATTCCAAGAGGGAGTTGTACCTACCAATTCAGAGAAAATCCAATAATCAGAGAATGGCTTTTCAACTGTTGTAATCAGATATTGTTCATAATTTGGGCACTAAGAGTCATATTCCTAAGAAGTAAGAAAGGACAAATCTGTTTACTAATAGATTTTTGGCGACTCCGTTGGGGACTTGAATAGTCGCTAGATCAGTACATGGTATCATGAGGAAAAATGGTACTCCCTCATGAGAACATCTTTCCAGTGCTCCAACCAAACCTTGGTTTTCAAGATGACCAAGAAGACATAAGCTCATCTCTCAATACATTTGTTTGGAGGTATAGGAGGAACGCTGAGCATTACAAGAACGTGAGCCAGGTATTAGAGGAAGAAGAAAGAAGGGTGGAAGCTTTAGAAAGAGCTATTCAAAAGAGGAATATCTAGAGAGAAGAAAGACAAGCATGAAGAGAAGCCCAGCAGTAAACTCTTATCAGCACCCTGGAACGCACAAAGTTCCTCAAGAGTACTAGAGAGTAGGGTGGGTGAGATCCTACATTTGACAAGCTAGAAGAGCTTTGTTTTCCCATCCTAGATTTTCCTGAAAGAAGAGGAGAAAAGAAGAGTCAGAGTAGACCGGCTTCCCCTGTTAGGAATCAAATTACTTCACAAAACACTTGCCAGGTATTGACTCTTCACGATATCAATACTCCCTCGGTTGTTAATTTTCCACCATATAGCACAAGGGTTGTCATGGCTGCTCCATGGGCTGCAGCAGTTGGACCTTTAGTGTTAGCGGCTTATCATCTACTTCTTGCGGGGATGAGAGAATTTTCCTAAGTTTTCTGGGGACGGAAAGGTTACTCTGGATGAACATATTAAAGCATTCTTTGCAGCCACTCACATCTTGGGGGTGGCACATGAGGACGTTGCTATAAGATTATTCATTGAGACTCTAACAGAGAGTGTCATGGATTGGTTCTACCATCTGGATGATGGCTCTATCACTAGCTGGGACATGATGAGAATGGCGTTCGAAGCCCGATTCAAGATCGCAGAAGATGAGCACACCTTGTTAACACAATTGGCATCTATCAAGAAGCAACCTCACATGAGTATGAGGGATTTTGTGGCCAGTTTCAAAAAAATTACCAGTAGAATCCCTGTTGCTGCTAGGCCTACTGTCGGTAATCTCAAAAGATTCTTCATAAGCGCGATGCCTCCAGATATTAATTATGACTTAAGATGGGCACGCCCTACTGATTTAGCAAATGCATAAAGAAGAGCCATTGAGTGCGAGGATGACTTAATCTCTGTGGGAAAGTGGAAAATGGAAATTCAAACCAAGGGAAGCTTTAGCAATACTACATCATCTGATAAGATGCTTCAGAAGTTGTCAAATGAGTTGGTCACGATGAAGAAGCAATTACCGGGTTTCAACAACTCTTATCAACGGAATTTTCATAATGTGCCGAGAAGAGGTGCAGACAATAAGTTCCTACAGCTTACAGGTACTTAGCTGAGATTGCAGATCAAGGTAGTACCCAAGAAAGGGAACATGTGCATGTTTCATTTGACTATAGATCACGACGGTGAGAACTGCCCAGAGACAGTCTGTATGATGTAGCTGTTGGCCACCAATGAGCTGAATGTAGCAACTCCTTGTGCAGATTTGGATACATACTCCAATGGAAACTCTGGAAATTTATTTGTGGAGTATAAATCTAACTCTGAAATAAAAGGTGAATGCTATGCTACCATTGACGGGACTTCATATCAAGTACTCACCTGGGGACAAAAGTTGAAGAACCAGTCTTCGAGCCAATCTCTCAAAGGTGACTTTGTTCCTTCCACAAGCAATGCCCATGCTGATCAAGGAGCCTCAATCTCTCAAATGGGTAAGGATAAAGCACCTTTTGATTTTATCCAGTTTTGTGAAGAAGCAAAAATTTAGATGTAAGGGGGATGTCTCAAACTTGAACCACAATGTGACTGTAGAACAAGAAGGGGAAACATTGACAGCTAATTTGTTTCATCAAGAAGAATGTGTTGTGTTAGAAACTTCTCCTGGTCAGAAACCTGACCCCTTCTATGTTTCATTGTATATTAACAATTGTAAACTAAGTAACCGCATAATAGACTCTGGAGCATCGGACAATGTCATGCCCCATTCAGTGGCCAAAGCCTTAGGTCTTAGCCTCACATAGGTACATGGGAGATGTTACTCGATGGATGCTAAACAAGTTCCCTTGCTAGGACAAATTAAAGATGCTTAGGTTGCTTTGGCCTCTCACCCCGAAAAGAAGCTCTTATTGACTATCCTAGTGGAAAACATCCCGGCAAGCTATGGTCTCCTCCTAAGTAGAAGTTTCTGTAGAGACTTAGGAGGAGAGATAAAGTTAGACTAGTCTCAGGCTATGATACCGATTGGGAACAAGAAAGTTAAGTTGGAGCCTGAAGAAAAAGCTAAATTCACCGTCCTGAAATCTGATGATCCCAAAGCCCAGATACTCTACC
>MU223287.1:1702507-1713158 GCA_018584345.1 Thuja plicata
TCTCAACCACTTCTACCCTGGGTTCTAACTCTTCTCAACCCATTCACCCATGCTAATCTAATCCTAATCCTAAATTCTTCTCTAACCCACCTCCTAATGTTGTCACATTCCATTAAGGAATACTTAGTACCTCAACCCACTTGAGAAAGTCCACTTTCTCAAGCTGGACTTTCTTAAAGTCCATATTCTCTTACATCCTCCCTTCCCTCTTTAAGGCCTTCATTAATGCTTTCATTAATGTTAAGACCTTAAGCCCATGTCTCTCCCATGCCTTATTAATTCCTTGGGCATTAAAGGCTCTTACATGTTCATTTATGGGTCTTCAAATTCATAAATGAACCGTGTCCCCCTCTCTCTCTCCCATTCTTCTATAAATAGAAGTTTGTTTTGAGAGCAAAGAAGCCTTCACTTTAGATTGAAATTGCATTGTTATGCTGCTAGATTAATCATAGAATTACATTTCATATCTCATTACATGCTAGTTTATTATTTCTATTTCATCTTTTAGAGTTAAAAAGCATGCTTTTCCATCTTTTAGCTTGTTATTAAAATAAAAATCCTTCATGCTAGGTTGTATTCGTCATTGGTTTATAGCATATTCTGAGGGCTAATATCTTGTCAATCATACTCCTCCTAGTTAGCAGGCAATAGGTCAATTTTAGTGGGTTTTACATGCTTTTCTAACCCTTTTAGACTAATATAATGACTTATTGAGTGTTTGTGTTGATTGTGACAGGTACCCATTTACACACACACAACTGTTGCCAATGGAAAATTAGTAGCTATGTTCATTCTCAACTACATCATTTGTAGGCATGGTGTACCCTCAAAAATAATCACTGATAATGGGGGAAAATTCAAAAACAAGGATTTGACAGAGCTATGCTCTAAGTTTAAAATTACTCAGCATTGGTCTTCCATCTATTATCCTTAGGGTAATGGACAAGCAAAAGCATCCAACTAGACCATCCTTAAAATCCTGCATCGCACAGTGCACAAATTCGGACGTGATTGGCATCTCTAGATCAATCTAGCTCTCTGGGCATATAGGACAAGCATAAAAACACCAACATGGGCTACACCCTATGCTTTGGTTTATAGAGAAGATGTTGTGTTACCAATTGAGGTTGAGATTCCTTCTCCGCGAGTCTCTCTAAAAGGCCTTATTATTGATGATGATAACAAAATATCTTGGCTACAAGAGCTAGAACTACTTGATGAATGTCAACAAGTGGCGTTTGATCACCTTAGAGCATACCAGAAAAGGATGTCCAAGAGCTATAACAAGAAGGTTAGACCAAGGGATTTCCAAGCAAGTGACCTTGTTCTGAGGGAGAACCCTAAGAATCAACAACATTGGATCCAGAAATGAAAATTTGAACCAAACTAGCTTGGTCTATATATTGTTACTGCAGTGTTTGGGTCTAGTACCTATCAAATTTCTACTACTAAAGGATAACAACTCAAAGAGCCCATCAACGCTCTTCATTTGAAGTGGTTCTATAGCTGAGACATCTTCAGTGTGCTCATGTATATAGTGAAGTCCTAAAAAAATTCTATAAATCTAAAAAATTCCTAAAAAAATGATCATCTTAGTGAAAACCTATGAATAGGTGCTTTGATGTATCTCCAAAAAAATTATATATTTAAAAAATACAAAAAAAAAAAATTGAAAAAAGAAAAAAAAGTGTCATTGATGAAAACCTAGAAAACAGGCACCATGCTAGCAAAAAAAAGAAGAATTTCTGTCAAGAAGGTGAAAACTAGGTAAACAAGTGCCTCTTGTTCCATATTTCTATATCTATCATAGCACCCCTTGGCTTTATGCATTTTCTTTCTTTCTTTCCTGCTTACATTTGCCTTAAGTTTCTCGTCAAGACACCAACTTACATGGATTGAAACTAGTCATACTCTTGAGGCAACCCTCCTGGTCTAGGGGGGCACTGTCTTATCATCTTTTAGGATCTACTTTGCATCAGTCACTAGTGGTTCTCACTATGTCTTCCTACTGTCACTTAGCTTATACTGAGTTCTCTTTCCTTGAGAATCTCCCTAACATTAGTCACCAGTGGTTCTCACTGCGTCTACCTACTGATGTCTAGCTAGTCCTACGATCTCTTCACTTGAGCATCTCTCTCGTGTCAGTCACCAGTGGTTCTCACTGTGTCTACCTACTATCATTTTTCTATTGAGATTGCTCACATTACAGTTGGAGTTGTACTCAAATGCTCTATCTATCGATACTCAGTCTTGATGATTCTTTACTTTAGTTTGTACTTAGCTTTTGGCCACTTTTGTGACACTCTGGTTCCTTTGCAAACCCTACTGACTTGACACTGATTCAATGCCATACACCTGGGGGCAACCAAATATCATTTATCCTCACACATTATGTCAAGTAATTCATCATTACTTGGGGGGCATGTGTCCCCCATTTGATCACATCTTTGGTTACACCTGAGTCAGTAATCTTGTCATTTCTCAAGGACAACTCACTACTGACACAAACTGGTGTTTTTCAACACCACCATAAACAGTGTTTTTCAACACTATCTTTGGACACATCTATGTTTTTCAACACACATCGGATATCTCAAATGTAAACATCTATCAATAACAATCAAACATAATGCACTCACTAGCACAACAGTGTTTTTCAACACCTCATACACATACACATTCACAAAATTTGAAACTGGTTGAGCTATGATTGAATATTTCTTTGTATGCTGACTGTTCTCATGAATTTCATTGATATTTTCTTTGTCTACTACTTGTTGGCATAGTCCCAATGATCTGGCAACGTCAAATAAATAGGGTGTATGTGATAAGAGCTTCCGCACTAAGGTGGAACAGCCTCACATCCCTCGATCTTGTTTATTTGCATGCCATGGTGAGGTTGATACTATCTCCTTGCCTATTATTGCTCTATTTGTTATTGCTTTGTTTGTTTACACATGATTGCACTCATGGTTATCTTGGATTTGAATGCTTCAATAATAGTGTACTCTTGCAACATTAACTAGAAATAATGTTTAGGTCATCTTGGCTTTTGTTCTCTGGTGCTTATGTTCATTTCCTACATTTTATCTAATGAAAAGTCATATTCATATCCTTATGGTTGCATTGTGGTGCCAGTAAGGGTTGTATTGACTTTGATGTTCCAAAAAATGCTCAATGATGATGATTTTACGATGGGTCTTACAACCATGTCCTAGAATTGCATTTTCATATTGCATCTAGCATAGGATTGCATTTTCATTCTAGACTTGCATTGTGGCAGCAATTCAGTGTTCTCTTCATTGCGTTCTCCTAGATTTGTATATTGAGGAGGTTCTTCTTCAGCATCTTGGCTTCATCACTACTATACAAGTGTTTGATCCTCTCTCTCTATCTTCAACTATATGCTCAATCCATTTTCGGGATCGAAATCAAAACCTGACACTCCTATATCGCTCAAAATCGTATTTTAAAATTTTTGGGACCGACGCGATCGGATGCTTGTGCAGTCAACTTTTTGGCATCGATTTCTTGTTAGAATCACATCTAATCAACATTTTCTCAAATCTTTAACTTTTTTCCCTCAAAAAGTCAACTTTGGTCAACTCTAGTCAACCCTAGTCAAACATGGTCAACTAGACCTCGATATTTCTCAAAATTGATTCTAAATATTTTAAATTATTCTGTAATCTATTCTAAGTTCTTATTGATCTCCTATTAAACATCTATCTATGATTTCTCACTCTCAATCATCATTATGATGTGTCATCTTTCCATTTTTCTCCCAAGGGGGTAGGATGATTACATCATTAAATCTATTCCAATCAATCCAATCTGAATTCACAAGTCCTCATTGCTAGGGGCATCTCATCACTTGGGGCATGTTCAGTTTTTCATACTTCATAGTCAAAACTAGATACTCCATAATCCATAAGGGTATCTTTTGTTCCTTACATCTTGTCATCTATTAGGTATCTGAGCAATTTCACTTAGATCCCTGAGGATCAAGCTTCATTCTAAAGATGATTCTTGAAATCTCAATCTATTAAGTATCTAAGCAATCTAACTCAGATTCTTTAGGATCAAGCTTCATTCTTGAGATGATTCTCAAAAACTCATCTATTAGGGATTGGGGAAATCTAACCCCAACTCTTGAGAATCAAGCTCCATTCTGGAGATGATTATGAATCTCTATTGACTATCTTTTGAGACAGGTATCGAGGCAATCTAACCTTGACTCCTGAAGGTTGAGCCTCATTCTGGGGGCAGTCTTGTGAAAGATATCAATCTAACCAATGTTTGGGTGATCTAACCTAGATATTGGGGGACTAAGCTTTGTTCTGGAGATAGTCCTACAAACCTCTATTTACTATCTTTTGAGACAAGTATTGGGGCAATCTAACCCTGAATCTTGAAGGTTAAGCCTCATTTTGGGGATAGCCTTGTGAAAGATGTCAATCTAACCAGTGTCTTAGAAATCTAACCTAGATATTGGGGGACTAAGCTTCATTTTGGAGATAGTCCTAAAATCTCTATTGATTATCTTGTTGGACAGGTATCAGGGCAATCTAACCCTGAATCCTAAAGGTTGAGCCTCATTCTGGGGACAACCTTGTGAAAGATATCAAATCTATTAGGTATTGGGGCATTCTAACCCAGATCCATGAGGATCAAACTTCATTCTGGAGATGATTCTTGAAATCTTCATCTATTAGGTATCTGAGAAATCTAACTTAGATTCCCGAGGATCAAGCTTCATTCTGGAGATGACCCTCAAAAACTCTATTTGACCGGCATTTTGGAAACCTAACCTAGACTTCAGAGAGTCAAGCTCTATCCTCGAGATGGCTCTGAAATCTTCATCAATCAATCTTTGCATCATCAATTTTTGAAATCTATTCTTCTGTGCTTCAAGCATTAGACTATTCTTTGAATCAATGCACTGCTTGCACATCAATTCAAAGAGGGGCAAAATGTAACACCCCAAAATTGGCATCTTGCAACCCTAACCAATTTTTTTGCATTTATCAATCTTTTGAATCATCAAAGTCCTATTGTACTAGGCAATTCTAATTTTTGACTGACTCTACTCGACCTGAGTGTCAAATGCAAAAAATCTTAAATCTGCATTAATCATACATTATATTTAATTCCTAAATATCTATAAGCTAAACAAACCTTATGATCGAATTAATTTAATTATAAAGTCCTAGCACTTTAATTAAATTAAATTCACCCTCTTTGGTTAAGATACATAAAAAAGGAATTAAATAATATTTAATTATTAAATAAATATCCTCATTTCAATAATTGAATTTAATTATTCAAATAATTGAGAAAAACACATTTATAAGGTCATATTTATTTAATTAATTAAATATTCTCTCAAAATCCTATCTTTAGTTCAGAAATGGAAACTTTGAATTAATTATGCTTTAAAGAGAAAGAAAACAGTTAAATCATAAATAAAACAGTTAAAATCAAAGAAAGAAAACAATTAAAGCAAAGGGAAAACAATTTATTGTTTTCTTTTAAAGAAATCTTTCTATTTTAAACTGGCTTTTCTATCTGTTTTATTTCAAAAAAGAAAGTTTCTATTCTGAACAACCTCTGAGTCTATAAAAGAACCCCCATTTCTCATTCAAACTCCTTCCTGAATTTTTAGTCATATGCATTGTTAGAATATTGAATTGTTGCTACATTCTTAGTTGATAATCTCATATAGAATAATCTCATTTTTCAATAGATTAATTTCAATTTCTAGAATAATTACATTGAAATCATGTCTTAGACTAAGCTTGCATCTTTTAATTCTTAGAATAACTTTGCATTGATTACATTCATGGAGAAAAATCCTTCATTCCTAGATTGGTCTATGGTTGTGAGAATCTCGTTTTGAGAGCTATTTTGAAAACCCCATCTGGATGGAAGGCAACAGGTCAAATAACAAAGACAGGCAGGATGAATAATCTCATATTCAGTCTTGTGTGTATCTGGTGAAGAAGGACTATGTTGAAGTGTATGGTAAGTTAACAAGGCCAAATTTACCACATACACTGGTCTACACTGATTCTGGGGGATTTTAAATTTTTAAAACCATGCAAATGACAAGTCTACCAAATCCTACGCAGCATCTCAGCTGGGAAGAGGAAGACAAAGTGATCCATGCATAAAGTTAAAAGAGAGTATACAAAGGAGGTTAGTGTAGCTGAAGGATGCTTGCGCTAAATGGAAGATGCCATGTGTTTAAAAGGGGGGAAGAAGATGATCCTGTGTAGGACTTGGATTGAAGTTTTATGCAAATAAAAATACAAACAATGTGTTGATTGAACAACATAGACCCCTACGCAGACACTGAAGGATGAAAACAAAGGCTTTGACAAGGCAAACAAAGTAATGCAAGGTAATTACACATGAAGTCCACGCTGGAAACTAAGAAGAAAGCTAACACCAGAAATAGAAGGAGACTCCCAGGCTATTTTGAGGAATAATGCTAATACAATTGTAATTTTAGATAGATTAAAAGCCTACATAAGAGACCAGCAGAGGTGTTCACTCCAAATGCAGAAAAAACCAATGCAGATTGAAAGAGATGTTGCGCTAAACAATATGGAAGGAGGGCTAATTTGAAGTTTTAAAAGGAGGTAACTTACAAAAAGGGAAACCAGAGAAGGTGGTGCCTAGACCTCTGGAAGACATTGATGGTCTTCATTAGCAAGAGAACATTTCCATTAATGAGCAGTTCTGCTGAAAGTCTCAGAAATTTTGGAAAAATAACAGAGAGGCATATATCCCACATTTTTTATGGGTAGGCATTTTTAGTATTTACATACTAAAAAGCTTAGTATATGAAATAAGTAAAGAGCCTAGAGGCTCTCAATGGGCCCCTTGGCGCTAGAGGGTATAATGCATGGTGGGCTCCTTATTTTGAACCTAAATTCAAAAATTCTTTAAACCCATATGGAAATTTAATCCCACATTCTTCCTGCAAGGGCATTTTGAAATGCACATAAGGAAAAAAAAAAAAACATATCAAATGTGAAGCTGAAGAGGAAGCTATCCACATGCATGCCTAGGCTGGTGCCTTGATTTCCATGCCTGATCAGATGGTGACCAAATTTTGTAGAAAAACGGTGATGACATGGCAAAGGCAACACATAGTAGCTAGTCATGAAGTCAGGAGATCAAGAGTAGTTTTCCGCCAGGATCAAGAGACTTGGAGACTAACCGCTAGTGGTTAGTCATGAGGTCGCCAGATGTTAGTGGTTAATGTGAAAAGATGCTGAGACTTGGAGAGTAACTGTGGTCACCGATTCACAAGAAGCTGGCGGTTAAGTCAAGATTTTCATGAGACAAGGAGACTAACTATGGTTGTCAGGTCTCTAGATTTGACCATGGTTAGTGAAGATATCAGGAGACTTGGAGACAAGGAGTAAAAGGTGACTACGATTATAAGGTAAGTTAAAGACCAGTTAGGAGCAACAAATCAGCATATGACACATGTCAAATTCTGGTGAAATCTGGGGAAAATCTGCATAAAAGGAGAATTTCAAAAGGAAAATGCACAATATTCAAAGGTTAAAAGGATTTAAAAATATCAGTCTTTTGCAAAGTTTTAAAATGCAAATAAAATCAGATTTGTAAGGAAAAGACAAAGTATAATAGATTATAATATTGTGCAAGATTAGGGCATTATAATATTTTTTATAGTTTGTGCAATATTTTGTTTTAAAACTTATCAAAATCTGCATTCCCGAAGGGGTTTTCATCAGGCATTTGAAATCAGATTTGCAAGCAAATGGTCAGATTTGGAAGATATTTTTTGAATGAATTAGATTGTGAGATTAGATTTGTTGAAAGATTAGTTGGAAAACGGGATATGTACTGGTAGAATCAGAATTCTTTGATAAAACAGACTTTGGGTAGATAAAATGAATCAGATATTAGCATATTTTGAGGGGGGCAAGCAAAATCAAATTTTGGAGGTAGTTAAAAATAGGTTTTGAAGCCACCGATGGAGTTTAGATTTTTACTGAGAAAAGACAGCCAAGTGCATATCAGATTTGAAGAGAGATAGGTGTTAACTAAGCATGAGTTCTAGGGTTTCTTCTCTCCTATATCTCTCTTTCTTTTCTCAGTGTCTGGGGTTCCTGTTCCCTATTTCTGATTCCTGTTCTTGGGAAGGTTCCTATTGGTTTGATGAATTTTTATTGTAAGTTATACTTCTATTTCTTTGTATATTCATGAAGGCTTAAGGTATGGATGTGTAAAAGTAGAATACATTATATGGAATACAGTGTAGTTTTCCCTCTTTCATATTATCTTGTATGTTTGTATTCTATTTGTGCTTTAGTGTGTTTCACTTGTAAGGCATTTGAAATACACCTTCTATAAGTAGTGTGTCTAATTATTTATGATTTCCTTTCAAGGAGAGGACTAAGTTTCATAGATAATTTTAGAGAGAAAAGCATTATGATAAGGATTTGATGCAGAAGTATGTATATGAGAGGATAGTTTGTAAGGCACTCTCTCAACTACATGTAGTTTGTAAGGCACTCTATAGTATCTCCATTGGTTTATCTTTTCTAATTCATGTTTTCAATGACTCTTTTCCCAAGGGATAGGCACTGGTCTAGGATATAGTTTGCAGTTTGTTCCTCATCCAATATCAAAATCATTTCAATCAAATATACTTCTGTTATTTAGAACAAATGAGTTGAACTCATTAGGGACTCATATCAGTAGGATATTGTCCATTTTAGCGATTCCTTGGAGAGTGAATCAACTAGGTTATCCCTCCTTAAAATGAAGAAGGATGAAAGTCCTTATATCACTAGTTTTGCTATATTGACAATCATGATTTGTATAGTTAAGATTTGTATTTCATTATACTTGGTCATTTGCAAGTTGAATCATAAGTTGGTTAAATAAATTCCTAATAGCAAATCAGTGTCCACATTCATATATATTATGTAATCAATAATCATAAAGAGGTAAAACCTGCATGAGTATATGTGAAGCTCAAAACAAAGAAGGATTTTATTCAATCCTTAGCAATTAGGCTTTTCTTGGCTTGAAATAGTATTAAAGATTATGGTGTTCAAGTAGTTTATCAAGCATTGTGTTTCATGCAAGAAAAATCCCTAATAGGATGGATAGCAATTTCAAATGCTAGTTTGGATTTTTCTTTAGGACTTTGTGCTTCAAGGAGCTTCTTGGGAATCCACATGCTTTTTGATTTTTCACTATTTTGTGGGTCCTTTGAATATATTGCTTGCACAATGAATTTTGGAACCCATATGGCTTTTGAATTTGTTTTTTTCTCAATGGGCCTTTGTGGCCTTTTAATTTGGATATTTCTTTTTCATTTTGGATCAAATTTTTCTTTTTTTGTACATGTCAATTAGACTGGACATGTTGATCCTTGATAGCATGTGGATTTATTGACTTGTGAATTTTATGCTTGGCATCCAAATTGCTTGGAAAGGGAATGGAAGTCATGGATGGATAGGAATTGTATGTAGGAATTTTGGATGGATGGAAGGCTCTCCAAGATATGTGTGTTTGCTGACTTGTATGTGGGAAAGGTTAAGGAGATTGTGAGCTAGTAGAGGGAGGAATATATGGACCTAAGATGGTTGGAAGGGTTGAAGGGGGAGGTATATGTCTGAATTTGGATTTTGAAGGGATGTCAATGCCTTGAGATGTAGATTTATTATTAAGACCATGGCCATTAGAATTTTCTTGGACACATAAGGGTTTCAATATACCTTTTGCATGGAGGTTAACCCTTTGACTTGATATTGCTTACTTTGACCAGTAGGATACTTGCTACAAGACATGAGTCCATTATTATGAGGTGCAAATGATATGGAAGGACTTATAAGACCATGAGGTGGACTAGACTCAATAGAACTAGGGGAACCCATTTGAAGTGTAAGGGGTTCATGAACAACTTGCATAGATGTGCTTGGATCACAAGGGGTATTTGAAGGATTAGGACAAGGAGAAGAATGGATGGGTGGATCTTGAGGTGGACATGAAAGTGAAGGGACACCTTGATCTTGACTTGGAAAGGGATCTTGGGAAGATATGGAAGGGAGATCATGATCTTGCTTGGGAAGTGGGAGGTCAATGGGACTTGGAAGGATATTTTTCTCTTGAGGTGGAAAAGGATCATTTTGAATAGGGGGGATAAGCATAGTAGGATCATCATGAGGCTCAAGGGAAATGGGGTCTTGGTCAAAAATAGGATAGAATTGGTCATTTAAGGGGTCTTGATCTTGATATGTCTTTAGACATGTTTCTTCATTCTTTTTATCATCCTCTTTACATGGGATATGACTTTGGACATGCAAGGGGGTTCTTGAAAGGGGTCAACATTTTGATATGAGGAAGCTAGAATTTGGATAGGAATCTCATGGATAGGATTGTTTGAAATGGGAGTACATGGTGGAATTGGTTCAAAGGAACTTGGTATATGCATAGGACTAGCTTGGATTTCTTTCGTGGATAGCCATTGGTAGGTTGCATTGTTGGAAGAATCACTTGATGGGGAAGGAGGAAATTTCTCTTGGGAGGAATGTGGGGATGAAGGGGTGGAAGGAAACATGGATGTTTCTTGAAGGTCAATGTCTTGAGGGGAAATAGG
>MU223287.1:1744221-1759075 GCA_018584345.1 Thuja plicata
ATTCTGATTATCTATCTATGTCTCAGATATTCCAAGGTATCAAAACCAAATCAATTTAAACACTCTGTTACTAAGAACTTATAAGCTGAAATTGTTTAAGGACCTCTGTCAGCAGGACACTGTCCATGTTATTGATTCCTTGAAGAGAGAATCCACTAGGTTGTCCCTCCTATAAGAAAAGGAAGAAGGATGAGAATCCTTTTCTCACTGGTTATTGTTATGCTAATAACTATGATTTGCATGGTAATATCTTGTTTATGGTTATGCTTGATCATCAGTAAGATTATTCATAAGTTGGTTCAGTAAAGATACATAGCTAATCAGTGGCCACATCAACAAATACTGTGTTAATAGCCATCTTTAAAGGTAAAACCTGCCTGAGTAATTATGGAGCTCAAAAATGAAGAATGACCTTATCCAGTCCTTAGCAATTAGGCTTTTCTTGTCTCTGAATCAGAAGTACAAGGTTCACATAGACATTTCAAGCATTGTGATTCATACAAGAAAAATCCCTAACAGAACAAATGCCCCAGTGTGCAAAAAATGTATATTTGGTTTGACTAGGTCAAACATCTCAGAAAATATGGTAAAATAGTTTAAATATGTTGAAAAACCCAAATTTACTATTTAATTTTACTTTTTACTATTGAGATTTTTCTCTGAGCCTCTGGAGATTGACAGCGATGGTGGTCCCTATTCGAGAGCATAGGTTCAAGCGAGCATGTCGATATCAGAGACCTCCTGACTATGAGCCTCTGGTGAGTGGTTTGAACCTTCCTAGTGCATTTATTACTCTTTAAATAACATTTAATACATGATTTTAATGCTTTCTAGGTAAAATTTAGTGAAAAGCCACGTAGGATAAATAAAGTACTGCTTAGGGCCTAGAAAAGATGCCTCCACGCATTAAAAAGCCACGTAGGAGAAATCCTTAGCTGCGTAAGAATTAGGACAAAATTAAAACCCAAATAATCAAAAAGTTGCCTAAAAAACCCTAGTTTTTAAAAGCCGCTTATGATATTTAAAAAGTCGCGTAGGACTTTAAAAGGCCACCTGATTTGCCAAGTGCTGCCTTCGAGGATTAAAGTGTCGCGTTTAATGATTTAAATGCTATGGGGCTTGAAAAGCCATGTACACTAATTAAAGTGCTGCCTACCATGAAGTTTGAAATTTGAGATAGAAAATAGATGAAGTCTTTTTGATTGATCATCCAGATAACTCAATTAGATTCCAAGCTAGAAAAGTCATATTGATGAATGTTTGATAGGTTAATCAAAAGTGATTAAAAATGATTACAAATTGTCCTTGTGTCTCACAATATGGAGGTTAGGAGCAATAAGTTGATACACTCAAGTTAGAGCAAAGATAGATTTAATGTGTTTGATTGATGTAGAATGGTTCACCAATAGAAAGACTAATATGATTCACTTTGTTTCAAAATGTAGGAACATTACCGCAAGTTGTGGGTACAAGGTGTAGCATCTTGGATTTCCAATTTAGTTGATGAGCTTACAGTGCCTGAGTGGTAGACTATCAAGACATGTGGTCTCAGTTTCCTTCTAGATCTTCCTTGGTTTTAGCTAAACTGAGTTCTTTTGATAGCTATGGCTGAGTGATGGCACTCTGACCATAATACATTTCATCTACCCCTTAGAGAGATGACCATCACACCCAAGGATGTATATAGATTATTGAGGATCCTGACTCATGGAGAGCGGGTGTATTATGATACAGTTTATGATAGCAGTGTATGCAGATGGGTGTTTGGAGACAACACCATTGATGATGATTATATTACTTGGGCACAGTTTGCCTCTTTCCCTACTTTTCCAGCATTGTTAGGAGCTATGATTGGAGGATTACTTTTTCCAGATAGGAGAGGACATGGCTTTGCGGTCAGATGGGGATAGATTTTGGAGGACTTGATTGCACATCCACAGCTCTTTCTATAGGTGTAGTGTTATTATAGTTGTGGACTTGGGAGCATATCCCCATTATGAGACCAGTTTCAGCATGAGTGCGGGCCTGAGGGTATCTATGATGGCATGGTTGTCCAGCATAGTCTGGGCAAAGTCAACTTTTGGAGACACACTATAGATGACATAGATCAGGTCGTATGGAGACCATATCTATAGTGTGATAGTTGGCAAGAGGATGATGATGAGCTACCATATATTTTTTCTCCTTGGTGGATGATCGGCCGATCACCATTAGTTATTGAGAGATTTTTCTTTGGGAGAGTACTCCGTCAGTTCGGCCAGGTTCAGGACATGCCTTAGGGTATGGCTCTTTATGCCAGGGCACAGGCCAAGAGATTGATGTGGGCGAAACAAGTGGACTATCAGTTGGCCTATTTACAGATTGATCACCTAGGTTATGCTATGTGGGATATGATGACACATGTTGCAGATGCATACATGTTAGCTGAGTATCGAGAGTGGTTCTTGTGACATCGATTTGTTAGATTCATAGATCTAGCAGAGCCTATTCCTGATGAGGATGAGATTTCAGAAGATGATGGAGATGATGATGATGATGGTGATGATGGTGGGAGACCCCAAAGATAGAGGGTTTATAGGGCACCTAGGGCTCCTCAAGTATAGAGAGCTACATGACCTCGGATGAGAGGTGGACATGTTAGAGGCTAAGGTGGTGGATTCAGGAAGCCTAGGCAGAGATTAGTATAGGAAAAGGTACCTTAGGGTCAGGCTCCTTTGATAATTGGTGCAGATTGGGCCAGACAGAGACATAGACGTGTCTAGGTGGCCAGACACATTCTAGTGCATGGACAGATTCCATAGATTAATCCACAGAGCAGCATGACACCAGTGATACCATAGGTACCATTAGCACTATAGGCACCATAAGCTCCTCTACCATCATAGGCACCTCTAGTTTCACCCATTGTGGATGGTTTAGTGTAGGATGTTTGGGGTTTACAGGCAGGGATGAGTGTAGTTATTGCTTGATTAGATCAAGTTTCTACCATGTTACAATAGTTTTTGACTACTTTGGCTCAGTTACCTACTAATGCAAGCACTAGTCAGGCACCTCCCAGTACACAGGATAGAGTAGGTGATAGGGATCTCGATGGTGGAGGGGTTTCAAGCATAGGTATAGTTGGAGATGGATCAGGTGCCCCTACTAGGTCATGGGACAGATTGGGATCCATGATACCTTGATATGGCATTGATGATGTATCATATGTATTTTTGATCGGGACTTTGATGTATGTATCATTTTGTTGATGTACCTTTGATGTACTAATTTATGTTATAGACATTGATGATGGACATTTATCTATGATGATCTTTGATTCCTCTTTTGATGATATTATGAGATTTCCTTTTATGCACATCTACATGTTTCTATGATGCATTTACCTCTATTATGCTATGGATGCAAATGTCTTAGAGTAGTACATAGATAAATGGATGCAAATGATGTTAATGCAACTTAGTTCTATATGTTTTTTCATATTTAACCATGATGTATGGACTTATGCAATGCAATGGATGCAATACTTAGTGCTATTATAAATGAATGCAACTATCTTTTTTATTTTTTTAGATGTATGCAATTTTAATTTATGATATGCAATTCTAAATGATTGGGATAAATGAATAATGATTAATGTTTCATTTCTTTGCTTTTCACTTGATAGGAATATATAATGAATAATGATTAATGTTTATGAATGCAAAGGAAAATCTCATATTTGATGACTTGAAAACCAGTAATTTGATGAAGTGTTGTCAACTTTTAATCCCCCCTTATTCTTGGAAAAAAATGCTAGAAAGGCAAGCCATTTTAAACTAACTTGGAGAATGCAATTAAATCTAACATGAAGATGAAACTAATCTAACATGACAATGAAATTACTCAAACATGACAATGCAAGTAATCTAACATGACAATGCAATGCAACTAATTTTCCTTGAGGTTTGAGAAAGAAATGTCAACTAAGATATATTTTCATCATAGAGAATTTGTGGAACTAGGAGTCGATACAATCCTTACTGGTGCCACTATGACCATAAGAATATGAATATGAATTTATCTCATGTGGTAACCCCTTCTTAAAAACCAAGTACAACCCTTACTAGTTGAAGACCAACTATGGGAGTATGAATACCGGGTTAATCAGATTCAATTTTGCAAGTGGATGTTGGTATTAAGAAATGGAAAATCTAAATAGCCAAGGTATCCTTTTGCATAAACAAACAAATTTTAACCCTCTATCCCATGTGAATGTCCTCTATGGTTCTTTGATGACCATTTCCTGAGACTAATTCACATAAGTTAAAGGATCTTCCTCAAAACAGTCACTCAGAAGCTTAAGAAAACATCATGTCTCTATCATTTCCAATCTAGTCAAAACATCATCGATTAGCTAAAAAGAACATGACTCAAAAAAGGTCAATGAAAAACTCATCAAAAATTTCCAAGTGTTTTTGAAATGTATCAAGATTTTCAAATAAGAATTCTAGACAGTCTGATCATTTAGGGTGTGTCAATTTTTAATGCTAATAAAATAAGTCAATGAAGGTCAAGGATCATGTTATGCGATTGAATTGTTTAGGGTTGAACAATGATATTCATCAAAGGTTCCAAAAATCTCTCTTCTGAATCTAAAAATCTTCTTCTGATGTGTGACTAAAATGTTGCATGATTGAATCCATTTGGTACCAAAAATCTATGATGCGTGCCCCCAAGTGATAAATTTGGTCAATGTGAAACTTAGGGCAACTAAACCTAGAATGTGGCAAAAATGCAGCTCTGAGATTTTATTAGGACGATGCACCAATGACAGATGAGATGAGGATATGAACAAGTGAGATGATGAAATGCAATATGTACAAATACAACTAGGAAAGACCTAAGGGACAAAAGGTGCCTATTTCTAGGTTTTCACCTCTTGGGATTATTGCTCTTTTTCTCTTTTTTTCTTTTTTTGCTACCAATGGTATCTATTGCTAGGTTTTCACCAAGGCACTTTTTCTATTTTTCAAATGTTTTTGGCTTTTGAACTTTCTATTTTTTTTTGTATTTTGATATTTTCTCATTTTTTTTGGTATTTTGAATTTTTCCATGTACAAAGGTGATGCTGACTCATCTGATACTCTCAAATTATACTCTTTTCGTTGATACTCTTTCCTCTGAATCAGGTGTGGAACCTCTTAAGATGAATTCTATTGATAGGTTCTAGCAATTCATCACCATCACAGTCAGTCAATTTGTAGGTCCCCATTCCAAATGAAGAAACAATGACAAATGGACCAATCCAATTTGCTTCCCACTTTCCTTTCTTTTCTCTATCAGCCTAATTTTTTGGATTTTCTCTCAATACTAGATCTCCTACTTGAAAGGCTCTTGGTTTGATATGCTTGTTATAGTTCCTTGAAATTTGATTCTGATACACTTTCAAATGGTCATAGGTTTGAGTTTGATGTTCCTCTAACAATTCCAATTGTTGAAGGTGGGCAACTCTATAATCTTTATCCGTGATTAATCCATGCAATGAGACTCTTAGGGATGGTATTTCCACTTATAAAGGTAGAACTACTTTGGCCCAATAAACTAATGAAAAAGGTGTAGCTCCTGTTGAGGTGCGACTACTAGTCCTATAGGCTCATAATGCTAGATTTATTTGAAGATGCCAATCTTTTACTGACTTGCCAATGGATCGCTTAAGGATTTTAAGGATATTCTTGTTGGTAGCTTCTACTTGTCCATTACCTTGGGGATAGTAAATGGATGAAGAGTGATGTGTAATATGGAATGTGTCACAAAGTTCATCAACATCTTTATTTTTAAAATGTTTTCCATTATCCATGATGATGGTGTGAGGAATTCCATATTTGCAAATGATGTGATTTAGGATAAACATAGAAATTTTCTTCCCCGTTGCAGTTGATAAAGGGACAACCTCAACCCATTTAGTGAAGTACTCTATTGCTATGATTATATACTTGTGTCCATTTGAAGAAGGTGGATAAATCATGCCAATCAAGTCAAAACCCCATTGATAAAAGGGCCATGGTGTGAGAAAAGGGTGTAATTATTGTGTTGGTGCATGGATCAGGTCTCCATGGTATTGACATTTTGCACAAATTTTGACATATTGACAAGCATCTCTTTCTAAGGTTTTCCAAAAGTACCCCATATGTAGGATTTTCTTAGCTAGGTTTAAACCATTCAAATGTGACCCATAAATCCCCTCATGGACATCTTTTAAATCTAATTTGGATTCATCTTCCTCTAGACATCTAAGGAGTGTTTTGTCAAGACCCTTACGATACAATGTGTCAGAAAGGATGGTATAACGGGCCACTTGTCTTATGAAATTTTACTTTTGAGCATGGGTTTAGTCTATAGCTAAGGTTTGGTCTTTTAGGTAGGCATAGATGGGTCCATACTATGATGAGTCATGTCCATTTAAAAGGGAAATAATTTGGGTATCAGGTAAGTCAAATGTTAGTTTAACCAATTCTTCCACCAAGAACTCATACTTTTCATTCTGATCGGGCATTTGCAGTAAAGATGCCAAAGTAGCCATTGCATCTTCTTCTCTACTCTTGTCTCTTAGAATTTTTTCAAAAGTAATCAAAGCAAAGTACTTTTTCCAATCATCCACCAATTTCTTGTAAGGCATTATTTTTTCATCCTTAGTATTATATTCATCATTAACTTGATTAATGACTAATTGAGAGTCCCCATAGACTTGTAATTCTGTTACATTCCATTCCAAGGCCATATTGATTCCTATGACCAAAGCTTCATACTCTGCTATATTATTGGTGCAAGGGAATAATAGCTTGTAAGATTTAGGGATTGTGTAACCTTGTGGTGTAAACAAAAGAATGCCTACTCCACTACCATTTTGGGTATAAGATCCATCAAAGTATAAAGTCCATGTCTTAGCTTCTACATTCACAATTGCAGAATCTGGGAATTCCATGTGCATAGGATGTGTAGATTCTTGAGGATATTTAGCCAATTGATCGGCTATAACTTGACCTTTGATTTCTTTCCTATCAACATATTCAATGTCGAATTCACTAAGCACCATGACCCACTTTGCAATCCTTCCAGTTAAAGTTGTTTTTCTAAGTTGTATTTTAAGGGATCAATCTTAGCTCTAAGCTTCACCTTATGCAAAAACATATAATGTCTTAATTTTTGAGAGGTAAATACCACTACTAGGCAAGCCCTTTCCATGAAGCTATGGTTTAACTCATACTTGATCAATGTTCTACTTAAATAGTAGATAGCCCTTTCTTTTCCTTCATCATCCTCCTATGCCAATAAGACTCCTAAAGATATTTCTATTGCTGAAATATAGAGTAACAAAGGTTTTCCTTGCATAGGTGACATCAAGATAGGTGGATTCATTAAATATGTTTTCAACAATGTAAAGGATTTATCACACTCCTCATCCCACGTGAAGATGGTGTCTTTATGTAGTAATCTGGTGAAAGAATGGCATTTTTATACCAATTGAGAAATGAACCTTCTTATAGCTTAAATCCTTCCTTGAAGTGACCTCATTTGACTAATATTCTTTGGAATGTCCATGTCCATTATTACTTGTACCTTTTCAGGATCTACTTCAATGCCTTTTGCTAAAATAATGTACCCTAGGAGTTTTCCATATTGTACTCCAAAAGCACATTTCTTTGGGTTGAGTCTTACTTTGAATTGTTCTAGCCTTGTAAAAATATTTTCAAGTATGGATAAATGATCTTTTCTTTTATGTGACTTAGCTAAAATGTCATCCACATAATCTTCTATAAAGGTGTGCATCATGTCATGGAAAATGGTAGTCATTTCTCTTTGATAAGTGGCTCTAGCATTTTTGAGACCGAAGGCCATTACATTCCAACAAAAAGTACCCCATGGGCATGTAAAGGCTATCTTCTCTTGATCCTCAGGTGCAATGTGAATTTGATTATACCCACTAAATCCATCCATAAGTGAAAACATAGAATGACCCACAGTGAGATCCACAATAGCATCAATGCTAGGTAATGGAAAGTCATCTTTTGGACAAGCAAGGCTTAAATATCTAAAATCTATGCAAAATCTTATGGTTTTATCATGTTTGGTAACTGGTACAATGTTGGAGATCCATTCGGCATATGTTATTACTCTTATAAATCCTTCTTTAAGCAATTTCTCCAACTCTACTTTGACTAAAAGGGCTACGTGTGGATCTATTTTTCTCAAATTCTGCTTGATGGGCTTAACCCCTAGTTTCACATTTAAGTGATGCAGTATGAAACTTGGATCCAATCCAGGCATATCAGCATATGACCATGCAAAGTTGACTTGTTTTTCTTGAAAGAATTCAATGAATTCTTTTCTCTCCAAAGGACTCAAAGATGCTGCTGAGTGAATGAATTTAGGATCCTCTTCTATTCCAATGTTAACCTTTTCTATGGGTTCAATAAGTATAGGTGATCTTTCATCTTCATGAGCTGGTAAGGTGTCCAACCTCTCTCCCTTAGGTGCCACAGTTGGGTTTTCACCTTCGGAAACATCCTTTATTTTTACCTTTTTTTGGGTCTAGCACTACCACATGGTGGATTTCACCACTAGACCTTCTCATTATTTTGTATATTTTCTCTTCATTTTTTGGATTAAGAGGTTGAACACCTACTCCTACCATCATGTCTAGAGTAAATTCATTGGTGGAAGAATTGGTTTCAACTGCATTGAGGTATAAGGCCATTGCATTGTCATTTGGGAAGTAGAGTAAGTCATTTGGCTCGGAAAGATCCCAATCAATAAGTTTGGGATGAATTAAGGACAAGGATTCATTGGATGGGATTCCATTTGAAGGATTTAAGGACATGATTTCATTTGATGGTTCATACATTGTATCATCATGGTCTATGACATGCGCTTCTTCAAGATGGTCCATGGAAGAAGGATCAAAATCTTCTCCATCAAAGTCCTCTAAGATTTTTATGGGAAAGAAAGCATGTGGATTAAACAATAGGTTAGAATATCCCACCCATGAAGGTACCCAAGGTTCACCTACCCATTGAGTGAAAGGAGGTTCTTGTTCTACATTGACTTGTTGAGGTTCACTTGATGTTTGAGTTGAATTTGAACTTTGAGCCACATGTTCTTGATTCTCGACTTTAGGAGGAATTGCATAAGTGTGAATGGTGTCAACCTCTATGTCATGAAAAGATTCTTCAAACAAGGAATCCCAATCATAATCCCTAGAATCATCTTCACTTTTAGAACCTTCCATATGGACATGTGCACAAAAATCATGCATGGGACTTGAACTTTCTCCTTTATGCTAAAAACCTATGTTGGATTTCTCTTCTTTTGCTCTCCAAACTGGTTCAATAGGTTCTAAAAACCCTCTATATCGAACTCCTAAGGGTCCTCTTCCCTTATACCCTATTTTTTTCATGATATCAAATCCTTTTCCATATTGATTAGTTTGGATATTGATATGTTGCACCCTATCATTGGAACTAGCTAAATTATCGTCCTCTTTATAAAGCCATTGTAATACCTCATTATCTTCTTTGTCCATTTCTCGTTTTTCACATTCCCTTACAAAATGGGAATTTTATTTATGAGTTTTATGATCTTTGGATGGCTTCCCATGTGTCCTTGGAGATGTAGGTAAATCAAATAGGGAAACAAAATATTCCCCTACCCCTTTTGAATTAATTTTGCATTGTTTCTCAAATTGATTCATTAGGTTACTCATCTTTTCATAATGATCTTTCTTAGTTTGTTCTCTCTCCTCCTTAGTGGGTTTCAAAGTTTCCATTCTCAATGTTGAAGTCTGAACTAAATTATCCTTTGAATTTGAACCTTCGTAACTCATCTTTTCTTTTCCCTTAGTCGATGTAGTTGAGTTAGTTTGAATAGGGTTAGAAGTGGATGTAACATTTGATGTTGGTTTTGGGCTTTCCTCTTTAGCTTCTTCCATGGTAATATTAGGGATGACTCTTTCCCTATTATGAGGAATATACAATTAATGACTTGGCTTTAGAGAATTGCAATATTGGAAAGGATTTGAATCTCCTCCAATCATGATCTCTTCCCCCATGTATGGAAATTTTATGCATTGGTGATATGTAGAAGGTACCACTTGCATTTCATGTATCCATGGCCTCCCTCATAAGATGTTGTAGGTTAATTTCATGTCAAGGACCTGACATATGATATCCTTTTTGATAGGTCCCACTTGAATTGGTAGAATGATCATACCCTCTGAAGACCTTTCCTCCTCATCATAATCCTTAAGAGTGATTTTCTTCTTTGGATCAATGGAAGACTTAGATAACCCTAATGACTTGATGAGGTTTAAAGTGAAAATATTAAGACCAGCACCACCATCTATGAGAACTCTCTTGACCCTATGTCTTTGGATTAATACCTATATATGCAAGGGTAAGTTTTGAGGATGTGTTATAGACATGTCATCTTGCTCTGAAAAGGAAAGGCAATGAGGGGCTATAAGATGTCCTACCATGTTCTAAAATTTGTCTTCCTCCAAGTCTATAGGAACAATGGTCTCACACAAGGCTTTTTCTAGGATCTCCTTGTGATTAGGAGATAATTTCAACAACTCCAAAATTGATATTTGTGTTGGAGTTTTTTGTAATTGATCCACCAAGCTATAAGGATTTGTTGTGGGTGATGTTTGTTTAGCCAGAATAGTTGGTGTTTTAGGGAAAATAGTAATAGGAGTACCTCCTTGTAGGGTAACCTTTGAGGCTTTCCCCCTTGTGATGACATTAGTGAGCCCTTGAATAGGTTGATCTTTGATCACAACAACATTGATAGTATTGTCATAAGTATGAGCAAAGTTAACATTATGATTACCTCTTGCATTATTCGTATTGTTTCCTCCATTGTTTGAGTTGGAAGATTCTTCCTTTTCATGTTTATAGAAAGGAGTTTTAAAGCATGTGCAATCTTTGTTAGTTTAAGGACCATCCACTTTTATTACACCATTGTCTATAAGATCTTGTACCTGTAACCACCTAAATTTGGTCTGTTGGAACTATCGACCCTATTTGCCCTAAGTGTGATCATACCCTCAATTATGTCCAAATGACCCTATTACTACTTGGCATAATTCTTCATATCAATTTAATGTCTTGGGTGATTTTTATCACTGATTTATATTAATTATTATAGCCATATGATTCAAATCAATTCAAACCAATCAAATCAAATCAAAATCAAACATGGCTATAGTATTTAATTATAAAGGAATTAAATAAATCTCTAAATCAATTACCCACTTGCAAATAACCCATTCCCCTAGCCTATTTAATTTAATTAAAATGGCTATAGTCCCCTAATTATTAAAAAGCAATTAAATTGTTTAAAATAATTAAATTCCTATTTTTAAAAGAATTAAATAAGTTTAATTCATTTAATTAATATTCTCCTAAACCCCAACCTAACCTATCTCAACCACTTCTACCCTAGGTTTTAACTCTTCTCAACCCATTCACCCTTGCTAATCTAATCCTAATCCTAATTCTACTCCTAACCCACCTCCTAATATTGTCACATTCCATTAAGGAATGCTTAGCAACTCAACCCACTTGAGAAAGTCATGGAATCTCAAGATTCCTTTCTCAAGTCCACCTTCTCAAGTCATCCTCTTACACCCTCCCCTTGCTTCTTTAAGGATTTCATTAATACCTTATTAAAGAAGATGCCTTAAGCCTATGTCTCTTTGATGCCTTATTAATGACCAAGGCATTAATGGTTCTTACACCACCAATAATGAGTCCCTCAACTCATTAATCCTCTCTCTCTCTCTCTCTCTCTCATTCTTCTATAAATAGAAGCCATTTTTGAGAGCAATTAAGCCTTCACATTATATTCTAAATGCAATGTTATGTTGTTATATTAATCTTAGATTCATATTTCACTTCATGATTCATGCTTTTACATTGTTCTTATTTCCATTCTTAGAGCTAGAATGCACGTTTTCTCATCATTTAGCTTCTTTTAAACTAAAATCCTTCGTGCTAAGTCGTATATGTCACTAATTGTAGCATAATCTAAGGGATATTATGTTACTAATCACACTCTTCTTAGTTAGAAGGAAATAGGTCAATATTAGTTGGTTTTACTTGCTTATCTAACCTTTTTGAGCTAATGCAATGACTTATTGATGTGTTGTGTCTCTCTTATCAGGTACAAAATATACACACACATTTATGGCACCCATTGAGGGGCAAGGTTTTTAACTTGGTCTCATTTTCTAACACTTTTTTGCTAATTTGCATGCTCAAAATTATATCACGGGATCATTTTTGACCTTTCACGATCGCATCTGGGATACACCCTCACACCGTGGAAAATGAGGCTCGCATCTGGGATTTCCTGGGTCATTCTTAGTTTTGGCTCGCATCTGGTGAGCATGGGATTGCATATGGTAAGGAAGCTCTCATACAGTATGCTACATCACATTCAGTAGAAGTTTAAGCTCACATCTGGTTAGAAAGTTGGTGCATTTCATTTGCCTAACTCTAACATTTCAACAAGTTGCATTTTTGGTGTCTTGCAACTTAACAAGTGTTTGCAGGTTGTTTTTGGAGGTTTTCGTGGGAGTTGAACTAAACAGATACTAACTCAATTTTATAGGTTTCCAACCCCCCATCTTGACTTCTATTTTCCTTGCTTTCAAACTTAAACTACATATTCCAATCTATCACTAAACTGACTAGAGGATTATGCTCTTTTTCTTTTAAGGAAAATCAGAAACTCATACATCAGTTTATGGATTGAACGGAATTTGGGATAAATGAACAAGAAAACACATCACCTAATTATTTTTTTGATCAGTAAATGAACAACACAAAGCACTAAATTTGTGAGATCAAAGAAAAAGTTCAATCATATAATTTCCTTTTGGATTAGTAATTGAACAAGCAACTCACTAAATTTTATGGTTAATTGAACAAGGCAAACTTTCCTTTTCAAGCATCTTGTTTTCTTTAAATTAGGAACAACTAAATCGAGCTCAACATAGCTTGAAGGAATGAACTTTGCTTTACGTATTTTGGGAGAAAATGGTTTAGATTAGGAGAGTATGCTCTTCTTCTTTGGAAGAATTAGAAATCCAGACACCCAAAGCTTGCCAATCCTAGTTACATATACTTAAATAGTAGAGGGCCTGCCGGTTGAGGAAAAAATCTCCCAAGAATGACCCAAGTGAGGACAAGTTTTACACCAACCCTTCCAACTCACTATAGATAGTTGCTTCCTCGTAGGCCAAAGCCTTAGAAGATGGAACTGGTTTTGTTCTTGGAATTTTGACATCATTCCTTGAACATATCTGGGTATATGTAGAGCGAAGCCACTTGAATCTTGCTTGCGAGACTACATATATTTGGGTACTCATAGGGCTATACACTTGAATTTTTCCTTTTGTAATACTATGGGGGACAATTTTGAATGGATTGCCCAATAATCTACAACAACTTCAACTGAAATAATTCCTGATTCATCCCTGAAAGGGTGATAATCTTTGTGCAAGGCAAAAATTAATTGCCCCAAGACACTTGTCATATTGTGCCCTCAATTGCATTTGGAGTCGGCTAATATATCATCATGATTGGAGCCATTGCATGCTTGGTGATGGCTATATTTTAATTAGCATTTGAGTGTGTACCTGAGTCAATGAGCAAAGATTTTCATCCTCCACCTAGAGAATAGGAAAAGATGAGTGTTTGTTTCACCCTCCTAAGAATGCAAAATTGTTTGACGTGTTCAAAAGATCATTAAAAATATAAGCACCTTAAAACAATCAACAAATTTCAAACCCTAGAGTACAAGTGTTCTTCACACCTTACAACACCTCTTAACGCAATCTGGAAACAAGCAACTTCACACACTTAGAAAATGAACTTTTCAGAACTGATCAGAACTGACAAAGACATCATAAGATTGCATCTTGTATTTCCCAAGTCACATATAGTATTTAGGATCACATTTGGTATTTTGGATTTTATTTAGTAAGCACACAGTCACATCCAGATTCTAGGATTGCATCTGGTACCATCAAAGGCTTGCATCTGGGAGCTCGCATTCAGGGCAGTGGGTACTTGTAGAAGTTTTTCTTAGAAAGTCTCAGTTGATTAGGATACCCTTTTTTCTCTTTAGCTAGTTCCTATTGTCTCTTCTGGTGTCCCTATTGTAATTTCAAAACACTTTCAAAATGTCCACCTTGCATGCTTAGTCAGTCTTTCACGATTAGTTCAATATGTGTGGTCTACCCATTTTCTACCAATAACTTGGTTCCCAGCTCACTATCAGGGCATTCTAACCCTCTAATGCTAGAATCATTCACATCCACCAATAAACAGTTACTTTTACCTAGACACGCCCACTTGAATGATCTGAAATCCTTACTTGCACTATTGGGAAATGTTAACAAAGTTGAGAAACAATTTCATGGTTAACATGAGATGCAACAAGTACACATCTAAAGGATCAAAAGTGCCTCCTAAAACACCACACTTTCAAGGAGAAACTTCTCGTAGTTCCCTTCTTGATCTAGATTCCCCTCAAATGGATAATGATACTCGCAGATGGAGTGAGGCTTTTGAAGATTATAATGATGGAAAACACAAAAAACCTCAAGACACAGATGAGGAGGAAGGACCCAAATTTGAACATGGCCCATTTAGATCAGATAGTGATGGACAAATCCCTGAAGACAAATATGAAAAACTCAAACAAAGTAAAAGGTTCCACAAGATATTGAAACAGATAATTGATGATGATAAAGAAAAATACTTCCTCCATCTAGTATCCACAGGTGTCAAGTTACCCAAGGATTATAATG
>MU223287.1:1759125-1770262 GCA_018584345.1 Thuja plicata
AAATCTCAAAGAAAAGGAGGTACCAAACCCAATATCTATTCTCACCAAACAGCTCAATCTGATGCAAACAGAGCTCACAAACCTCAAACAAGAGAAGGAGAAACCCAAAACACAATACTCTTTGGATTCCATTTGTCCATTTCCTTTTGACAAGAGTATCACTATGGTCCCGTTTCCCCCCAATTTGGCAAGGCCAAAGTATGAAAAATACATGGGAGAAACTAACCCCCACAATCATGTAAGAGAATTTTGTGCTCTAAGCATCGAGTACATGTACGAACCTACATACCTCATGGGACTATTTCTAGGAAGCCTAGGAGGTAATGCCATGGAGTGGTTCTCGAAACTAAAACCTAAGGTCAAAACATTTGAGGAGTTAATCAAACAATTCATTCAAAATTACTCCTACAACATCCAACATGATGTAACTATGATGGACCTATGTAACACCAAACAACAAACTGGGGAATCATTCACACACTTCCTCCAAAGATGGAGGAATATTTTTGCACAATATTCAAGGGTCATTCTTGAAATGGAGAAGATGGAAATATTTGTTAATAATCTAGTGCTTGAATTGAACTATGCTCTACAAATGCAAGACTCTCCTAGCTTCGATAGAATGATTAAAAATTCCCTCTATATTGAGGAATTCATGGTTAAAAAGGGAGAGATCACCCTTCAAAATTTAAAAAAAACCAACAACTCCAACTCCAAGCCTAAATGGTGGAAGAAAAACAAGAATGTTGTTAATGACAGAGTAGTTGACGCCTCTAACATTAATTCTAAACCCAAGGTATTTAATCTAACCAATGGCATGCAAGCAAGCAAAGATGCTAAGATAACACCTCCCATCCCCAAAGCAAACAATGATAACAACAAGGAACAAACATGGACTTCAAAACCCCAAAGAACATTCACTCCTTTGGGGGAGCCTCTTGAGACTATTCTGAAAACATTATTGGATAACAAAGTTCTTACAATTCCTGATTCTAAGCCATGGGAACCAATGGTCAAACCCAGGTGGTGGGACGATAATTCCTATTGTATCTTCCACAAAAACAAGGGACACAAGACTAATAATTATCTCAAACTTAAGCATGTCATCCAAGACCTTATCGAAGGAGGTAAGATCAAAGTAGATGGACATACTACCAATGAAGATCATACAGCATTCAAAAAAACTTTTCCTAATTACAATCAAGGAGAGACCTCTAAAGGGAAGGGTAATGAGGTAAACTACACCTATTCTAAAAATGACAATGTGATTAATATGCTTGACATTAAAACTAAAACCATCAATGTTGTCACAATTAAAGGTGTCTCATTCCACTCAAATGCTATAACATAGAGCCAAGAATAGGTTACAATCAAAGGACCTCCAAAACCAACATCAATGTCAACATCCAAGGTTCCTATTGTAACTATTCCTAAACCAGCAGCAAAACACATGGTCACTATTCCCAGAGCAAAGTATGACTTGGTGGACCAATTGTAATGAACCACTGCCAAAATTTATATTTTTGAATTGCTCAAGATATCCACAATACATAGGGAAATCCTAGAATAGGCTCTACATGCTGCTAATGTTCCAAAAGATATTGACATAGACAAGTTCCAAGTGATGGTCAATCACATCTCAACACCACACTACCTCTCCTTTTCTGAAGAGGATGACAAGTCATTGACCCATCCACACAATCAACCCCTCCATATTGAAGTCCTTATTCATAAATCTCATGTTAGATGCATGTTGATAGATGGAGGCATAGGATTGAATATCTATACACTTGATCTAATTAGGAGGCTAAGTCTCTCAGAACAAACAATTGACTCTAGAAACAAGATAACCATCAAAGCTTATGACGAGGAAGAAAGATCCTCTAGAGGTCTTATTGTTCTACCTATCAGAGTCAGACCAATTGAGAGGAAAATCATATGTCAAGTTTTGGATCTACCATTGGCCTACAATATCCTACTTGGGAGACCATGGATTCACAAAATGCAAACTCTACCGTCCACTTACCACCAATGCATAAAATTCCCACATAATGGGGTGGAAGTGATGATTCCTGCAGATGCTAACTACACTTGCAACAATATCAAAGTAGGTAGCATGATCCCACACAAAAAAGAGGCTATAGATGTAGGTGCTCCTGAAACTACCAAGGACATGGTTATGAAGAGTTTTAGCAAAACCTTGAAACTTGAAGAAACAGGTATCGGAGAGTACAAGCTAGACCTAACTCCCTCACTAATAGAACATCTAGTATCACCAAGATCCTATGGAAAACCTTCATCAACATTCACACCTATAGCATCCAAAGAGCTAGAAGTACACAAGGTGACTGGTATGATAAAGACATCCACATCTTCTTTAGATAACATAGAAGAATAGGCAGTCTTGGAGTGGCTTTACAAAGGCAAAACAGTGGAATTTGAGGTCAAACATGTAAAGATATCCCCCAAATAGTATGGAAAGGGATATGATTTCCTCACACAAATGGGATACAAAGGAAAGGGACCTCTAAATGACATAGGCCAAGGGATCATTGAACCTATACCCATGGAGTTTCGCAATAGCAGAGATAAAATAGGACTGGGTTTTAATACTAAAATTGATAAACCTACTTCCAAAGAGAGTCCACCTTCTGAAATAGGGAGTGATAAAACAAATGAGATAATACTCAAACCATGACCTTATGAAAGATTATTAAATGTTGGTATAGAGAATCCTGCATATCAAGGAGAATGCTATGTACCTAGCTTTGAGGTACCATAGGATCTTCACACTCCTTTGCTAGCACAACCTCCCATTCAAGAGGTAGGAGACACCATAGCAAAAATCACTCAAGAGATACCCCGGCCACAGAATTTACATCCTAACTGGGGGCAATTGGTCACAATTTCACATGTCTTTGATCTACCCCACTTTGATCTACAAGCAACTAATCAAGTACATTAGATAACCATTGCTGAATACTTAAACAGATCTGATGATGATGTCATAGACTCTCATGACTATGAATGGGATCGGCTATCTATTACCTCTGAAGATATTGGAATAGATACAATTCACATGTTTACAGCTCCCTCAGCTCCTAGAAAATGATCTGACACTCCTCTCAATGAGACTAATCCTCCTGAAGTAGAGGAAGAGTTCCTTCCCCCGATCATTGATGAAGACATAGGTGAATACGTAAGTTTGGAAGAATTTCATAGGCCACAAGAAAGAAATCTCCATTTACAAAGAGATGATGATGAGATTTCTACTAACGAGTGAATAGAGTTCAATCCACATATGACTAACAACGACCCTTTTACAATGATCTCACTCTTATTGATCTAAATATTGAATAAATTGACTTAACAGATTGTGTCATGTCAGTTAATGGTCTTGATGCTAACACGATGTTGTCCTTCCTAGAATCTGACTCCCTAACATTGGTACTTCCTATCCTAATTGATTGGATTGAAACAAATCCTACTCCTATCCTCGACTTTCCTAATGAACACTCCCTAGCTTGTTATCTCCATGCTTGTGAACCTTACCCTTCTTCCACCAATGCAAGGAGCAAGAACCTGTCACAGGAGGATATCAGGTTTCTTAGTCAAAAATTGAAAAATAAAAAGAAAAAGAGGACTGATGGTGAAAATCACTCTATGGCAGTATCATATCCCAAAATAGTAAAGAAAAAAGATGTATCTAATGGTGAAAACCTTTTTGAGGTGCCAAAGGATGAGACTCTTGATATCCTCCCAGAACACTTTCAGGAAAGTGTAATCACCTAAAAATGGTCACATAAACCTTAGACCCCCAATCTCAGCAATTAATCAAGAAACCCTAATCTTGATTATTCTAAGTCCTAAATCAAACAGGCAATTATCAAATTTGAACTGATCTGACCTAAACCATAGGTCCTAATTATTCATCGTACTTGATTAATTAATAAATTCCTAAAATCACATTACATTGGCAAATAAACATTATGTTAATTATTTAATTGATATTATGACATATTAATTAAATAAAAATACAAAATTGTCAATTAAATCAAAAAAGAATTAAATTAATTATAAAATCATAAATGTGCATTCAAAATCAATTTATTTATTAAAAATGCATATGACATCATCAAATCCAGTTAACTGATTTATCAAAAATGGAAACAATCCAATTCCACTCAGTTAACTGATTCTCCACTATTTATCATTTTGGAAACATTTCAGTTAACTAAAAACTGAATATGGAAGTTTCCAAAAAGACTGATCAGTCAGTTTAGTCAACTGACTCTCTCGACCAATTGAATCACTTGCACATGGATTGTGCTTCTTCAATCAAATCTGAGCCACTCTTTTTGTTCAATCTCGACCGTCGTTTTGAGAGAGATTTCTATAAAAGAGAAACTCTTTTCCCTCACAAAGGATCCTAATCTTTTAGCTAATGTTATTATGCTGCATTTTTGTCTTAGTTTCTTGCATTCTTAGCATAATTTTTATTTAATATTTGTTGTTTATTTTATTCAAGAATGCAAACTTAATTTAGAGCACACTTTCAATTTGGGTTTAAAAATGAATATCTCACACTCAATTTGGTGCTTCTAAAATGAATATTTATTAGCTTTGGATGAAAAACAATCTACATTTGCATTTTACATTTAGTTTAATCAATCATAGATTTAAATCCTTCATTTAGGTCTTTGGTGTAGTCACTAAGCTTGCAATGACCTGAGAGCAAGCTCATACTCCTGCCTTCTAGAAGGCAATAGGTCGATTCTTCCAGACATGTAGGGTGAATGAATCGATATTCATTCCTGTATGCAGCTGAAGAGCAATGACTATGTTGAAGTGAATGGATAAATCAGAGGCCCACATTTAGCTATCACATTTCTGACACCTCTAATTTAGCCATACACTTCAACATAGTCATTGCTCTTCAGCTGCATACATGAATGAATATCGATTCATTCACCCTGCATGTCTGGAAGAATCGACCTATTGCCTTCTAGAAGGTAGGAGTATGAGCTTTCTCTCTGGTCATTGCAAGCTCAGTGACTACAACGAAGACCTAAATGAAGGATTTAAATCTATGATTGATTAAACTAAATGTAAAATGCAAATGTAGATTGTTGTTCATCCAAAGCTAATAAATATTCATTTTAGAAGCACCAAATTGAGTGTGAGATATTCATTTTTAAACCCAAATTGAAAGTGTGCTCTAAATTAAGTTTGCATGCTTGAATAAAATAAACAACAAATATTAAATAAAAATTATGCTAAGAATGCAAGAAACTAAGACGAAAATGCAGCATAATAACATTAGCTAAAAGATTAGGATCCTTTTTGAGGGAAAAGAGTTTCTCTTTTATAGAAATCTCTCTCAAATTGACAGTCGAGATTAAACAAAAAAGAGTGGCTCAAATTTGATTGAAGAAGCACAATCCATGTGCAAGTGATTCAATTGGTCGAGAGAGTCAGTTGACTGAACTGACTGATCAGTCTTTTTGGAAACTTCCATATTTAGTTTTCAGTTAACTAAAATGTTTCCAAAATGATAAATAGTAGAGAATCAATTAACTGAGTGGAACTAGATTGTTTCCATTTTTGATAAATCAATTAACTAGATTTGATGATGTCATATGCATTTTTAATAAATAAATTGATTTTGAAAGCATATTTATGATTTTATAATTAATTTAATTCCTTTTTGATTTAATTGACAATTTTGTATTTTTATTTAATTAATATGTCATAATATCAATTAAATAATTAACATAATGTTTATTTGCCAATGTAATGTGATTTTAGGAATTTATTAATTAATCAATTATGATGAATAATTAGGACCTACAGTTTAGGTCAGATCAGTTTGAATTTGATAATTGCCTGTTTGATTAAGGACTTAGAATAATCAAGATTAGGGTTTCTTGATTAATTGCTGAGATTGGGGGTCTAAGGTTTATGTGACCATTTTTAGGTGATTACAGAAAGATCTTCAATACTAATTGAACCCACACAGCCAGTAAACTTGGGCACTATTGAAAATCCTCAAATAGTTCATCTAGCACAATCTTTATCAGAAGAAGAGAAGGTATAGCTCACAGAGTTCCTGAAAGAGAAGAAGATTAAGTTTGCATGGTCTTACACTGATATGCCAGGGCTAGATCCTAATCTCATCATGCACCACTTATTTATAGCTCTTGGGATCAAGCCCATAAAACAAAAACTTAGAAAAAAGCATCCTCATGTTGCATTATTAGTAAAAGTAGAGCTAGAAAAGTTGTTGAAAGCTGGATTTATTTGAGTCATTGCCTATACAGGGTGGATCTCCAATGCGGTCCCCATTTCTAAATCTGATAAATCTATGAGGATCTGTATGGACTTTAGAGACCTAAATAAAGCATGTCCAAAATATGATTTCCCTCTAACAAACACTGACATGATCATAGATCTTACAATAGGATTTTAGATATATTCATTAATGGATGGATTCTTGGGCTATAATCAAATCAAGATTGCCCTTGAGGATCAAGAGAAAACCGCATTCACATGCACATGGGGTACCTTTTGCTGGAATGTCATGCCTTTCAGGTTAAATAATGCTGGTGCAACATATCAAAGAGCCATGACAATAATATTCCATGACATGATGCATAAGAACATGGAGGACTATGTAGATGACACATTGGCTAAATCTAAGGAGAGAGGTACTCACATTGTTGACCTAAGAAAGATATTAGATCAAATGGAATAGTTCCAACTCAGGCTAAACCTAAAGAAATGTGCCTATGGGGTCCAATCTGGGAAGCTCCTAGGATTCATAGTATCTACGAAGGGAATTGAGGTAGATCCTGCAAAGGTAAAGGATATTCAAGAGATGGCTCCTCCATGTAACATCAGTCAAATGAGGACACTATGAGGAAGAATCCAGTCTATCAGGAGATTCATGTCCTAACTTGCAGATAGGGAACAACCCTTTACTAAGCTACTACATAAAGGGGTTACCTTCAAATGGGATGAACACTGTGAGGAAAACTTTAGGGAATTAAAGGGGTACCTAGATGCTCCACCTATTCTTATGGTGCATATTCATGGAAAACCCTTACTTCTATACATTTCAACTACAACTACATCCCTAGGAGTATTACTGACACAAGAAGATGAAACAAAGAAAGAATGAGCTATCTACTACATTAGTAGAACACTAGTCACTTATGAGCTCAATTATAGCATTATTGAAAAAGCATGCTTAGCAGTAGTCATCGCATCACAAAAATTGAGACACTACATGCTCTCTCATACAGTGAAGCTCATTGCTAAAATAGATCCTCTAAAGTATATTTTGAGCAGAACAACATTAATAGGACGTTTGGCAAAATGGGTCCTAATTCTCAGTGAGTTTGACATTGAATATGTAGAACAAAGAGCTATCAAAGGATAGGTACTTGCAGATTAATTGGCTGATTCACCACTCCAAGATGATGAACCTTTACTAATTGAATTCCCTGATGAAACAATCATGCATCTCACTGAACATCCCTGAAAGATGTACTTTGATGGTTCATTCACTCAATGAGGATCTAGAGTAGGGGTCCTCTTCATAACTCCATAAGGCTAAAAGATTCCCAAATCTTACAAATTGATGTTTCCATGCACCAACAATATTTTAGAATATGAAGCATTGATCAATGACCTCAAGCTAGCTATGGAATGGAAGATCATAGAGTTACACATATATGGTGACTCCCAACTAATTATCAATCAAGTCAATGGGGGGGTATCAAACAAGAGATGAAAAGTTGAGGCCCTACAAGAAACTAGTTTATGATCTAAAGAAGTACTTTGTCTTCGTCACCTTCCAACAGATACTAAGATCAGAGAACAAAGATGTGGATGCTATGGCTACCTTGACATCCATGTTACAACTAGAGGAGCATCAGTTCCACTATGACTTTTTGGTGGAAGAAATATCCTATCCTACCTTTGATACCCTTGAATACCAGGTAATATGTACCTTGAATACTCAGATCAATCTTAGAATACCAGTATCATTACTTACCTTTCTAACCAAACCATTCCCGCCAATCTATCCAGAAATGAGAAAAGATCCCTGATTAGGACAGCATCACATTACGTCCTCATAACTAACAACCTATATCAATTCGGTCTTGATGGTACACTTCTTTTGTGTTTAGAACTTGAAGAGTCTGATCTAGCATTAAAAGATGTCCACGAAGGTGTATGTGGATCACACTCAAACTACTTTTCATTAGCCAAGAAACTGCTCAGAGTAGGCTATTATTGGCCTGCCATGGAGAGAGATGCTATTCAATTTTCAAAATCATGTCTTAAATGTCAGACACATGGAAACCTTATCCATGCTCCTGCCAGAGAACTTATACCTTTCATAACACATTGGCCATTTCAGCAATGGGCCTTTGACTTGGTTGGACAAATATATCCCAACTCTTCAAATGGACACAAGTTTATCATTACGGCCACTGAGTATTTCATGAAGTGGGTCAAAGTCATGCCGCTAATCAAAGCCATTGGCAAACAGGTGGCTATGTTCATTCTGAACTACATTATTTGCAGATATGGGATACCCTCTTCAATTGTAACAGACAATGGGGGCCAATTTAAAAATCAAGACATTGACGACCTTTGTGAACAGTTCCATATCACTCAACATTGCTCCTCAATCTATTATCCTCAAGGTAATGGATAGGCTGAGGCATCCAACAAGAATATACTCAAAATTTTACACAGAACTATAAGCAAGTCTGGCAGAGACTGACATCTACAACTGAATCTGGCACTATGGGCCTACAGAACAAGCATAAGAACACCAACTGTAGCCACGCCATTTTCTCTAGTCTATGGTGCTAAAGTAGTGCTACCCATTGAGGTTGAAATCCCATCTTTGCAGATATCTTTACAAGGACTAATTATTGACGAGCAGTACCGCATAGATAGGGTGAATTATTTAGACCTACTAGATGAGTGCAGGAAATAAATGTTCAATCACCTCAAGGTATATCAAGCATGTATGTCCAAAGGTTATAATAAAAAGGTCAAACCATGCAAATTTGAAGTAGGAGATCTTGTCTTTAAGGAGAATCCTAAGAACCAGCCTAACAGGGAGTAGAAAGGAAAGTTTGAACCTAACTGGCTAGGACCTTATGTTATCACTACTACTTTTGGGACTAGAGCTTATTAGTTAGCTACACCTGAGGGAGATGTTCTTCCAGATCCTATTAACACTCTACATTTAAAGTGGTTCTACGCTTAATGTTTGGCCAGCAGAGCCTGTACAACAAATAGTTCTTGCAAAATCCTAAAAACATTTAGAAAATTGATCCTGATGAAATCCAAAAATAGTGGAAAAGATCCTACAAAAATGGTATCCTTGGTGAAAACCTGGTAAACAGGCATCGTGATACTACAAAAACATTCAAAAAAGAAAAAATAGCAAAAAATTTGAAAAAATTGAAAAGTGCCTTGATGAGCACCTGGTATAATAGACATCTTAGTAGCAGAAAGAAAAAGAAAGAAAAGGTCTTGCCAAGTGGTGAAAACCTAACAATCAGGTGTCACTTGTGTTTTGCGCTCCATCTATCAATGCACCTCTGATACTAGGCCTTCATAATTTTGCATGTGCTCGTACACTGACTTCATCTTCCTAAATGACTATCTTATCCTCACTTGGGATTTTTCTATCTTTACATCTTAGGAATAAGTCATTCTGCATTGGGGGCATCTTTGCTAGCATAGTTAGTTATGGTTGCTAGGTTTCTTTGGGATGGTTTTCCTCATGACCACAATGTTTCTTAATACATGCAAAACCATGTCACTTTTCAGAATAAGGGTGTCTTTTCAAACATCACATATCCAGACATGACATTTACATTGACAGAGTTCCTACCAAGCTCTATTGGATCGCAAACGTGAATAGATTATCCTATCAATGCATAGACATGGAACACCATATTGCTTGTATTCCAATTTTCTAATTGATGAATCTTTACTATGTTTGACATATGAATGAACAAGTACTACTTAAACACATAGTTTGATATTGGTTTGATTATAATTCTTTCATGTCCTGATGATGCTTTCAACTAGGGGCATCTAAGTAGTTATAAATTTTATTTGATTGATTCTCAATTAATGATTTATTATGTCTTCTTAGTTACTCGATGACGTCTGCGTAAAGACAGAGTCACAAGGATAGGGGGCATAATGTATTCTTGATTTTTTGTGTATGGTGATTGTTCCAAATGATCTTATAATTTTCACCTAACTTGGATGTTTATGGTAAGAGCTACCACTATGGGTGGATAGCCGCAAATATCTCAATCTTTGTTATGTGTAAACTACGGTAAGGTTGAAACAATTTCCTTGTCTATTTTCTGATCTAGATTCTCACTAAGGTATACAAATCATAATGTACCCAAGGATATGAATTTTCAAGGTCATTGCAGGTCCAATATCTTTCCTTAATCAGAATCTGGTATATTAAAAGGAAGGTGACTATTTTTATCCTGGCCTCTATGCCTTGATGCCTAAGTCTATTTCTGACATTTCAATAAACATAGTATTCATATTATCATAATATCAGTGGGTATTAGTGATGATTATACTATCAAGTGGTATCTGTTCTGAAAAGCACCCAATAATGATAAAAATGTTACAATATTTGCTAATTAGTGACAAGTCCTAAGAGTCTGCATATAGCTACATTTAGAGATTGCATGATGCATTTATAAAAGAAATAATAGCATAAGAAATTTTATACTCAAAAATGATTTCTATCTTCTTCTAACAATCAAGTTAATTACATCATCCATATTACTGATATCAAATATCATTGCACATCCATAACATACATTTTGCATTCATTGAAAAGAAGAAATAGGAAAATACACAAATAAAGCATCCATGTATTGCATTTTTACTTTTTCATCCTAAAGTGTATCCATACATCTATTTTGCATAACCAAAAAATCAAAAGAAACATACATTTGCATTTTCACATGAGTATCATTTAAAACATATTCATATCAGTAATGACTCATCACATCCAATCATAAAATGATGTTATCATCTAAAAACTAACTCATCAAGAGACCAAGAT
>MU223287.1:1786348-1845799 GCA_018584345.1 Thuja plicata
TGTAATTGATTGTATATGGGGTTCTTCAAAGCTTATTCACCCTTGGGAGGGTTGGGTAACCTTGATGGGGTGAAAGTTAGTGATCTACCCAAGTAGTGCAGAGTCTCCCATGTGTGGAGGGATGTACATGGGTATATGGGTGTCGGATGATGCCAAGAACTCCCAAGGAATTTGGGGTTCATAAGAAAAATTGGAAGGCTTGAAGACAAAACTTGTTTTGTGAAAGAAAGGTAAATTTACTCCAGTTGCCATTGTAGGGCATGGAGGTGAAGGGTAGAAATTTGTTCATGAGTCCATGTGTGGCCATGGAACAAGATTATATATGTGGTACTTAGGAATGTTGAGCCCATGTGTGGCCTATTTCTAGTGTACGTATTTTGTATTATTGGCTTTCTCCTCTTGTGGTAGTGCTCTTTCACCCCTTTGTTTCAGGTCTTCTGGAGACCTATGTATATCCTTGGGTATTGGGTATTTTCTTGTGTCCCTATTTTCAATTTTGTGGTTGTTATGTGTGTATGTATCCTAGTTCAGTTTTGGATCTCCTAGCTTGAGGGTGGCCTTGTAAAGGCCTAGGTTGGGAGGTGAGCCTCCATGGTCAACCTTGATGTTCTTGCAGGTTCAAAGAAAGCTTCTGAAATTTTAGCCAAAGTCTTGGTGTCTTGGATGAAATTTCTACCTCAAAGTCTTTTTATGTTCACGTTTCTCCCTTGTAAAATTTGAAAAGAGTTTTGGAAATTGTAATCTTCTTGTAATTTTGGAATTAGAGTAGGTTTATTTATATTAATAAAATATTTATTTGGACCTTTATTTGAAATTATTGTTATCAAAATAAATTTATAGTTGTTTTACTTAATATAGTGGAAAAAGGAACCTCAAGAACTATTACTCTAATTGATGTTGTTATTCTATATTGATCTTTCAATTAATTTAACTTGAAAAGGTTTAGAAAAGATTTCATTTCCTATAGTTGATATAACATGTTTTAATGAAAGTTCTAAGTTCAATAGGTTAAGGTATTAATGCCTAGATTTTGGGGCATGACACTTGGTATCAGAGCTCGGTTCCACATTACGACCTTGAGCCCACTATGCTTAGTCTATGTATGTTAGTGTTTATCCTCTGTGTTGATCCTTGATGATTAAATAAACAAAGGATTTTATCTCATTCTTGTATTTATTAATTTTGACATAGTATCCTAGATTTAATATACATAACTGTTCATAAGGTTTTCTTTCTTGAAAATAAATTACTCATTATCTTGTAGATAGAAATAAAGTTTATTATTCTATGCTTGTAATTAATATTATTAAAGAAAGTAACTTCAAAATAGTTCTATTGTTATATAAAATTAATTAGAAAAAGAACTTCTTGAAGTCTAACGGTTAGACTAATGTTCACATAAATATATTAGTATTCATTTAACCTATAGCGAGATTATTTCTTAAAAATTTCAACTAGTTAGTTATTGTGTAATCAAAAATAAAATACTTCATGTTATTTTTAAGATTCATCTTATTTTATAGATAAATTAAAATATCTCAATCCCACTTTATTATTTATGACTACAAGTCTTTTGTAGAAAATAAAATAGGAATTTATTTTGGATATAATATTGAAAGCATTTAAAAGAAAATTACTTGGTAAAAACTAGGTATATTAAAAGCAATTTCTATCTTGAGTTAAAAGAGAAGACTAAGGGTGAATCAGCTTCAAGAAATCAAAGTAATATAACTGAAAAACAACATTTAAAAAAAAACCATATATATAATACCCACGAATTTTTTTTTTCTTTTGTTATAAAATGAAATTATTTATAAAAAAAAACACAACAAAGAAAAGTGTTTGGAAGAGGGCAGGCGAGCCGAGCCCTATCCCCAACCCCTATCCTGTTGCATCAAGGGTGGGCTGCCGAGACAATTCCTCCCACTGTGTTAACACAGTGGGGAGGGTGCTGCTCAAGCCGCCTTACCCCTCCTCACTGTCACCACCTCCCCCATCGTGCCCTGCACGTGGCCGCGTTGCTTGTGGGGTTTTCCTCCATCCACGCTCCTTTGCTCAGACTATGTGCTACCAAGCCACGGTCTCCTCGAACTCCGCTCCCCTGCTTCCTCCGCTCGCTGCCTCCTATGCAATGCCTTCCTCGGTGAACTCCCCACCCCCATTTCCTTCACCACTTCCCGAGCTCCGCTCCAACCGTCTCCCTCTGTGTGTTTGTTCACTGTCGGTATGGTGGTGCGCCGCCACTGCGGCCTCCACCCCGCTTATATCACCTTCGCCTGCCTTAAACCCCAGCTTCACCACTAGAAGCATACACAACGTTGCCTCCCCATTTCAACTGTCACTTCATCATGGGCATGGCTAGGGTTTCAACCCTAGCCCTCTGCCATTAAAAACATTATAATATGCAAGTGAGAATTTTAAAGTTAGTGAATGGGAAATAGATTTATTTATAAGTTTTAATGAATTTTAGATTTGATTCTTTTAAACTTATTAGATTTGATTTTGTATTATAGAATCATTTGGATTCAAAAATACTATCCAATGTATTTGATAGCCCTTTTTTGTTGACTTTAGGGTCAGAAATATCTAGAAGTTTCTTAAAAAAAAAACTTTATCAATATTCCTTTGTTATTGAAAAGAGATTTATATTAGAGTATAAGTTCTGATTAATATTAGAGTATAAGTTAAGGATAAATTATTAATATAATTTAAGTTAGAATTCGGTTTTAACTAAATAGGAAATTTGTTTAAGGTCTATTTTGTTAAAGTAAATTTGTGTGAGTCGACTTAGTCAGGTATTGTAAAGGGTTTTAATTGATTAGATTACTACAACAATTGAGCTTGAATAAACCATTATAGTTGAAATGGTTGACTTTTTCAACTTGAAAATTCTAGAAGAATTTTTATGTTTAACATTAAATGAGTTTAATTTTGAATTAAAATATTTGTGTTAAAAATTCAGTAATTAATTTTAGGGGATATTTTACTTAACTCATTTAAGATTTTAAATAAATTAGTAATTTTAGATTAAGATTTAATATGTTAATAGGGGGTTAATGTATTTAATTCTTATATTATATTTAATTAGATAAATGTTAAATTATATTAGGACAGTGTTTGTAATTATTCTTTTATTGTTATGTTGTTAAATTAAAGGACCTAATTATGAGATTATTAAAATTGGATGTTATATTAAACTAGTATAGTTATATTCATTTAGTATGTTATTTAAAATGACTTTCTTATAATTAATTAACTTTTAATTTATCATTTAAAGAAAGATTATTATATAAATGTTTAGAGGATTTAAGTTCAAAATGTTTAGTTTAAAGTTAGATTTGTTAATAATTTACCCTTTGGATTAATCCTTGATAAATATAGTTGTATTAATCAATTATAGGACCATTTATTAGAGTGCTTTATAATGAAAATTTCAAGGTCACATATATTAGCTCTCAATTGGGGGCTAGGTTAAATATTAGTATATTATTTTATAAAGTGATTAATTGAATTATTTAATTAATTAGTAGATATGTTAATACATTAGCATTTATCAAATGTTTAAATTGAGATTATTTTATAGAGAATTAAATATGAAATTTAGTATTGTGAGGACATTGGTTGTATAAATTAAGAATAATTTTAGTAAGTTTAATAAATAGATTTGATTTAATTATAAATACATTAGATTTTTAATTTTGAAGTTATTGACTTTAGATTTTAAAAAAATTTCTAGTAAGTTGAATCAATGGCTTTAATATTAATAAAATAAAATTCTAAACTAAATATGTGATGGAGTTGAACAAAAAGTATTTAAATAAGAAAGTATTGCATTTCTCGCATTATTAAATTGTTTAGGTTCTTAATTAGAAGTAAGTTGACAACTACTTTATTAAGTGTTAATAAAGTTAATTAGATTTTAAATTATCAATTAAAGTAAGATTAGTATATATGCACTTTGATTTAAATAATTTACTTAAATAAAAGTAACTTGTTGTAATTAAAAAGCATACTTAAGACTATTTAGCATTTATTTTAATGTTTAAAATTTATCTTATAGCTAGAATGGAGGCTATTGTATTCTTTTTTATAATAAAGGATTATGTTGGAATAAATAGTTTGATATAAGGAAGTAAATTATGTTAGAAAGTATAGATAATTCAATTAGTTAAAATATAAGTTATTGTTAGATCTAACTTATTATTTTAGGTTTTATTGGTTCATACTAAATCAAATGGAATTCCATCCAAAGATTACCCTAAGGTTTATTAAAGCATTAATCTAAGTGCTCATGAATATAGAGATAATTTAATAAGGATGATATTTATTAATTTAGTTTTGGAAACTTCCTTAGACCTAATCACCCTAGTTATATTGTAGTTAATAAATTAGTAAATGTGTTATTAAATAGAAATGTAACCCTTGAGATATATGTTTCTTTGAGTGTTTGGTCATGTTCTTTAATAAACCTTGGACGCAAGGTGTCGTGTAGCTTCTACTCCCATCTTGTGGCTAAGTGTTAGTCACTCTGTATATGTGATTGAATTTAATTTGATTTTTCAGTTTTGTTGAACTTGAATGTAATAAAGGACTAGCTTGAATTCTTTTTGGTTTTTCTTGTAATCATTTAGTCACCAAATTTTCTTTTATCTATTTATTAAGGTTCTTGTTCACATTTATTTCTTTTGGATTTGCATAACTTTTGAGTTTTTGACTTTGAATTTGTGAACCTTGATTTAAGTTTTCTTATGATCTTGCGGTGGCTAGGATGTGTGTTTTTTTGTTGCTAGTCCTATGTTGGGGAAGTAATGTTCTCTATCATGTTCGAATATGGAATATGGATAGAGTGTATAAGGGAGTAGGTTGTGAAGAACATACCATTATCATTCTTAAAATCATATTTTTATTGAGACATAACTTATCAGTTAAGAATGGATCAAAGTTAATTAGCATGTACATGGTTGTGAATATTAGCTATAGATTGTATGAAACAATTAATAATGATCAAAATGCTCTAATATGAGTTTTGATACTATGAGGATGCAGAATATAAGAGGTCATTGATGAAATCCATGAGGATGTTCATGCCTAGAGGGGAGGATGTGAGGCCTACCCCAGTCTGACATAAGCTTAGCACTATTTCTCATGCTCTCCAGTCAATACTGATTTTTCTATAGTCAAACTTTTGGGACACATGTATTACTTTATGGATCTGTGGAATCCTTGTATACAACACCTGATTATGTAATCGGGGAATTTATTAGATGCTTTGTGTGAGTGATGTAGATTTATGTTTAGGACTTAGTTCTGATGATTTAGTATATTGGAATAGTATGTGGATGTTAGATGTAGTCAAGATGCAAATTATTAAATAGTGTTATGTTATGCATATGGATTAGATGCAGATATTGTTTAAGTTCAAAGAATCATTTATGCATATATAAGTGAATGTATGTTCTACTTGCATTATGTATTCTTATATGCTTAAAGTACAAATTTATTGGACCTATTGATGTGTGCAATGAGTGTGCAGGAAAGAATGACCATGGAACTAATCGGGGATTCACAAATTGACCTATGTGAAAACCGTGATGCTAAGGTCCTGTCTATAAAAAGAGACATGGACCTCATTGTATTATATTTTTATTCGTAAAATTATGGTGTATGATTGTATTTTATTTAATTGAGTAAATGTGTAATAAGTCACGCTCATGTAAAATTGTTGTGTCACTTGACACATGTGCACCTTGTGTGTTGGCATGGCTAGTGAATGTGACTAGCATAGGCTTAACTTTACCTAGGAGTTACCTAGTATAGTCCCTATGCTTACCCTAAGGTTTAGGAAGATAAGATTGAGATGAGATTGAGTCAAGGAAGATATGGATGAGTCAGGAGAGATTAGATTGAGTCTTGTAGGTTGGATTTTCGAGAGTTAACCTTGGGTAGAGTTGAGAAGGGTCATTTGGACTCCCAGGGAGTAACTAGGGTCAAAATTAACTACCTCACTTGGTACCTTAGGGGTTAGGGGTCATTTTCATCCCATTAAGAGTCTTGAAACTCATTTATGACTCCCCTGAAGTCACCATTTTGGAAAGTGGCGAATTTGGAGAGTTGGAAGACTTTGGTTAAGCCACCCCTTCTTCCCTTACAAGCATTTAACTCCATTTATGGAGAAGGCAAGTGGGGAGAGTAGATGGATTAGGGTCTCCCCTCCATTTATGACTCCTGATATTTTAGGAAGAATACCTATATTAGGAAGGGCTTAGAGGGAGTTTTGGGTACACACCCACTCTCTACTTTTAGAGACATGTTGATTTTTTTAGGATTAAGTCTTGAGAGGAGGAAGGATGAGAAGGAGAATCTCTTCACAAACCACATTGCATTTTCCATAGCTAGGATTTGAGGTGAGTTTTATGATTATCATAGTTAGAGTAGTCTTTGCTTACATTTGAACTTAGCTTGAGAAATCTATGAATGAAGTTTATGTTATCATTTTCAGCTTCATCGGTTTTCATGGAGTTTATGTGTTGAGTCTTGTATTTTATTTTTTAATTGATTTTATATGGGGTTCTTCAAGGTTTATTCACCCTTGGGAGGGTTGGGTAACCTTGATGGGGTGAAAGTTAGTGATCTACCCAAGTAGTGCAGAGTCTCCCATGTTTGGAGGGATGTACATGGGTATATGGGTGCCCATGATGCCAAGAATTCCCAAGGAATTTGGGGTTCATAAGAAAAATTGGAAGGCTTGAAGCCAGAACTTGTTTTGTGAAAGAAAGGTAAATTTACTCCAGTTGTCATTGTAGGGCATGGAGGTGAAGGGTAGAAATTTTTTCATGAGTCCATGTGTGGCCATGGAACAAGATTATATATGTGGTACTTAGGAATGTTGAGCCCATGTGTGGCCTATTTCTAGTGTATGTATTTTGTATTATTGGATTTCTCCTCTTGTGGTAGTGCTCTTTCACCCCTTTGTTTCAGGTCTTCTTGAGACCTATGTATATCCTTGGGTATTGGGTATTTTTTTGTGTTCCTATTTTTAGTTTTGTGGTTGTTATGTGTGTATGTATCCTAGTTCAATTTTGGATCCCCTAGCTCAGGGGTGGCCTTATAAAGGCCTAGGTTGGGAGGTGAGCCTCCATGGTCAACCTTGATGTTCTTGTAGGTTTAGAGAAAGCTTCTGAAAGTTTAGCCAAATTCTCGGTGTCTTGGATGAAATTTCTACCTCAAAGTCTTTTTATGTTCAAGTTTCTCCCTTGTAAAATTTGAAAAGGGTTTTGGAAATTGTAATCTTCTTGTAATTTTGGAATTAGAGTAGGTTTATTTATATTAATAAAATATTTATTTGGACCTTTATTTGAAATTATTGTTATCAAAATGAATTTATAGTTGTTTTACTTAATATAGTGGAAAAAGGAACCTCAAGAACTATTACTCTAATTGATGTTGTTATTCTATATTGATCTTTTAATTAATTTAATTTGCAAAGGTTTAGAAAGGATTTCATTTCCTATAGTTGATATAACATATTTTAATGAAAGTTTTAAGTTTAATAGGTTAAGTTATTAATGCCCAAATTTTGGGGCATGACAATACCAGTCTAGATATAGCGCATGCAATGGCAATAGTTACAAGATTCTCTGCTAATCCCAAAGAATCACATATGAATGTTGTCAAGAGAATTCTAAGATATCTGAAGAATATCGAGGACTATGGATTATGGTATAAAAGAGAAGGGAAATTTGAGCTACAAGTCTATATAGATGTTGATTGGGCTGGAAACATTGATGACTGAAAGAGAACAACTAAAGGAGCATTGTTGATGGGTGGCAAACTTGTCATGTGGATAAGAAAGAAGCAAGGATGCATCTCTCAGTCTACTGTAGAAGAAGAGTATGTGGCTGCTACTGCAAATTGCTCCAATATTGCATGGATCAAATAGTTATTGGGAGGTATGAATATGGTGATTCTTGAACCAGTAATTATCTACTGTGATAACACTAATGCAATTAACATTTCTAAGAATCCCGTCATGCATGCTAAGACTAAGCATATTGCTATCGAGTATCACTATCTGAGAGAACAAGTGCAAGAAAAGGAGGTGATATTGGAATATGTTCAATCAAAGGAATTATTAGCTGATATATTCACCAAGCCATTACCGAAAGATACTTTTGAGTACCTAAGACAGAGACTAGGAGTAAAACCCTTGTATATCGGTTAGTAAGTTGACTAGGAGATTGCATCAGCCCACAAATAATATGAAGATCATTCATGTTGATGCAAACACCAAGATGGAAGGAAACAAATACATTTGTACACAGTAAGGTACAAATCTACACCAAAAAACAAAGACATTGTATTGTTGATGGATAGGGAAATTCAAGGAATATATTATGTAAAGGATGGAAGATGATAAAAACAAGGAGAAGTGTTTTTGTTTGGCATTGTTGTCAAAGGGAGAGAATTATCTCATTATCATCACATAGATATTTGCATTATCATAAAGGGAATGATATGATAAAAGGAGAGATATGATAAAGGGAGAGATTATCTCATTGATCATCAGAAAAGCTTATATCATTATCAATGAAGTGAATTTCCTGAGAATTAGAAGGAAGAGTTAATCAATATTCTAAGGGAGAGAAATTGATTACATATGAAATATCCATCTAAAGGAGAGAAGTATCAAAGGGAGAGAGTTCATACAAAGAGAGAAGATTGTTGTCAAAGGAAAAAGAGATTGTCAAGAAGAGGAACAGTCAAGGCAGAGCACATATCAGAACAGAGACATTAGATGCTAGATCTATCCAATAAAGGGATTAAAGATTGAAGACAACCACTCTGCAAGAAACAAATCTAAGCTATTTGAGCTTACCAAAAGTTAGACATTTGTAATAGTTACATTAGGAAAGCTTGATGAAACTATATATTTCATATTGTATTAGTGATAGTATAGTATGATAATGTAGTATTTTGCCATCAATGCCAAAGGGAGAGATTGATGACATGTAACTGATTGAATGTTTGAAGATGTTAAGTTGATCACCAAAATGCAAAAGGATAATACAAGAAATTAAATTAGTTAATGGATTGTATTGTCATTGATGTCAACTTGATATAATCAGTTATAATCAAAGTGTCAAACACTTCAGAGGATTAGAAAGTAAAATATTATGCATCCAGTAATGCATAAAAGATAAGCATTCACAATGTGACTACAAACACCAACGGACAAAGATCACTGAAAGACAAGTCAAAGTGATGCCCGATCAAGAATACTAACGAGCATTACTGATGAGAAGAATCACAAGCATAATCGACGACCAAGAACATAGTGTAAACTGATGGAGTAGCCCAAGGAGAACTGGAGTGTTGACTAAAGCTATCAAAGATTTAGAACACCGAAAATAACTGAAGTTCAAAAATGGCAAAATATCTAGCTGGCAGAGCTAAATATAGACTTAACTAGTAGTTATCATTGTTTTCATCGACAAGCTAAGCCAGAAATAGGTAAAGGATTTAAAGTTGTTTTGTCTAGTTGGAAAGAAGATCTCTGCAAGATAAAATAGGGTTTTTGATTTAAATCTAATTGGCTAAGATTGTGGATCACACCAAGATCAATAAAATCAAGAATCTAACAATAGTGATATCACATGTATATAGAGAAAACCTAATTCATTAAAAATTAAGGGGAGTGAATGAAAAAAAGAGGATACTAAAGAGAAACTAATGAAGAACAAATTCATACAGTCTTGATCAATCAAGCTAAGGAAAGAGTTAAAATTTTTTGCTGACACCAAGCAACAAAGCACAACATCATCGAGTAGAAATAAAGTGGAGCAAAGGTATTAACAAAGATATATTGATCAGATTAGTTTTATGAGATTACAATAGATTTGAAAATCTACAATTATAAGTTGTATATGTGAACATATCATACTATTTTAGTTTAACCATTGATTTAGAAAGTCTCTTAACCAAGTAGGATTTAAAGATCCTTTCTATATTGAGATACAACCATGGGAGTATCAAAAATTTTAATTATGAAGATAGCATGAGATTCTAGATACCTATTGACAGGCCAAGTGAGTGTTTGATCAAGGAAGGTTGCATAGAGATGCCCAATATCAAGTGATAGACTAAACTTTTAAATCCTCTAACAAGGTCACACCTAACAGTATGTTTGTAACCTTTAACAAGGTTGGCTCTTCACCAAGCTCACTTCAGAAGAGTGAAAATTTTTGGTTACTTTTCCCAAGTGGTTTTTCCCCTTGCAGGGTTTCCACATTAAAAATCCATGTCTCAATGTGTTTATGAGTCATTAATTTAGTGTTTTTCATTACACATAGCTTAACTAGATTGATTGGTATACTCTAGATAATTTACTATCTTTCGGTAGATTAACAGACTGCTAATCAGTAAACATACAGTAAGAGGTTTAACAAAGCATTCCGAGTAGTAGTAATTTGATAAACATATTTGGAAGCATTCATCTTATAGGACTGAAGATAACTAGAGGCTTAATATTGTGGTACAAAGTCTTGGGTTGATTATTGGAATATTTTTGAGGCCACTAATTCACCCCCCCCTAGTTAGTAAAACATTCAGTTATGCTATGTAGCTTGGTGTTGTCTGCTACTTGGTATAGTCTGTGTACTTGATTATCACTGTACTTAGTTAACTCTAGGTGTGATCAGTGCTCTCGATTAACTCTGGACTTTAGTGATATTAATTGACTATCCTGATTTGATTTTGTTACCAATTGTCCATTATGTCTACTTGATAACTAATGACAACTTCAATGTGCAATTGGAGTAACAAGAGTTAGAGGAGCAGAAAGATGCAAAAATGACTTTTAAATTTAGGTAGAAAAGGGTTAAGGACACTTAAACAAGGAAATCAAATAGACCCTAAAACTGGCTCTGTCTGGGGGACTGCATGTTGATGAATATGTAGAGAACTTAGATTACTGATTCTGCAAAACAAAAATAAGGAAGGAAAAGAACCAACACACATGAATAAACCTAAGTAAAAATAGGGAAAAGACTAACTAATATGTACAAGGGCGTTGAAAAAGATCAAAAATTGAACAACTTGAGGTCCTTCCTATTGTAAGTGAAGGGAAAATTGATACCATCCACGTAGGACAAATGAAAAACATTTGAACCAACTACTTCTAAAATAATGAATGGGCCTTTCCATAAAGACTCAAATTTCCCATGAGCTCCTTTAGGAGCCCTCCTCTTATCCTATAATAAAAATTCATCCCCTTGAAGGCATTATATTTTTGCATTAGTATATACAAGGAAAAACATGATCTACACCATCAGTTTACACTATACTGACAGACAGAGCACAAGACTACCTGACGCCAAGGTTACCCGACACTACCAAGTTCAAAGCATCTTAACAAACACTATTTAGTGTTACCTGATGAAAAAAAGGTTAGAGGAACCCGATGAGTAAACAATAGTGCAACCCAACAGAACAGAAAAGAGAGGAACCTAATAGATGAAGGGAACCCAATGATCGGTTCAACAAAGAAACGCTGACAGACTTTCAGTTCAACCTGACGGCCAAGAACCGACAGTCAGTTACATCCCACAAAAAGTGGATCTAACTTTTCACATCAGATAAATCATTGAAGTTGTGTATATAGCTTATTAATTTTTTTAAAATCCATTGTGTGTTGAGGAAGCAATGTAATTATTATTGTTTTAATTATTTTTACTAATTTAAAACATGTAAACTAAAGATCAAGGTCAAGTTGGAAACCTTTGATCTAAGAGTTAACTTTGTAATACATGATTTTAGAAGAGGTCAAACAATTCTATAAATAGATGCTCAATCTATTGTGAACATGTTGTTGTTCAATGATGATTGTAGCCACAGACAACATCTAGAGACCCGACAAGAGATTTCATGCAGTGGGATAGAAAATAATCAAATTAGTTTTCAAGAACAGAGCACAAGCTATCAACGAGTAGAGAAAGGTATTAATAAATCACTATTGATATTTATATTCTGAGAGCTTTAATGGATTCGTGATCAGCAATTGTAGATTGCATATAGTCAGGTCAATCATTTTTACTCATTCTAACAAATGTAGTACACATAAGAAATCCTTTCAAGAAAGGTGGACTTAACAGTCTTATTATAAATCTCTTAACCAAGTCCACATTTAAATCAGTGTTTCTAAAGCTCTTAATAGAGTAGATCTTAACCGGTCTCCACTTTAATACTCCTAATAGGGTAGATCATCAGAAGTGATCAATTGTAAGCCTTTACTAGCTCCCTTCCATTCTATAGGTAGTGAAGTTTTATGGGTGCCATCCCCACCATATTTTTTACTTCGTAACAGGAGTTTTTTGTGATATCATATCTTGTGTTATGTGTTTATTACTTTCGTAAATGTTTCTATGAATATTGAAAACAATTAAATATTATGAATTAATGGTACACGCATAAGAAAGAAAAACAATAATGGTCAGTAATATAGTAATGAATGATCACTAATGATGAATGGCATAAAGAGTTAAAAGTTTTAGAGGTACTAATTCACCCCTCCCCTCTCAGTACTACTTTCTATTAATCCAAACAATTGGTATCAGAGCTAAGTCTCTTCTTGAAAAAGATTAAAGCCTTAAGAACAAAGATCATACAATGGAGAAGTACAAACTTGATAAGAATATTGAGAATAAAAATCTTGAGATATAGATGTTCTATGAATAGTATAAAGAAGCGAGAATCAAGATGAGAGAGCTATTGGATGAGAGGAAAGGTATGGCAACCTAGAGCAATGAAAAAGATTATTAAGAAGAAGAGATTCCATATTTCTTTGAATCTTCATGATCAACCACAAGCAAAGCATCAGATGCATCAGAAGAGAACATCACAAATCTAAAGGAAATCAATCAACATCTGACAGAGAAAATAAAGATGTTGCAAATTGGTCAAGAGTCCTAGATGGTAAGAATGATTGATGTGATGAGTTCTACTAGACAAGCTAAAATAGAAAGAACACTAGCCATTGATGATAGAAGGAATATTATAGAGAAACTACAAGCAAAGGAATTATAAATTCAAAGACATGTTGAGAATCACTATGATCTTACAATTCATATTATTCTTATGAGTCAAGAAGAAAATAGATTAAATGTGGAACTCATTGAAATAATACAAATTATCGGTGAACTAAGAGAAGAGAGTGAAAAACTAAAGCATGAGGCAAGAATTCAGCAATAGCATAATGAGGTTATCAGAAAGGCTGAAGAGAGAAATAAAAGAATGGATGATTTTCTTGAAGGACAATGAAGAGTCAACAGTAACAATGGTCTAGGCTTTACCAAAAATGGAAAATCATCAAATCAAGTCAAATCAAAGAATGTCTATGAAAATTCAAGACCAAGAAAGCTTATATGCAAACACTTTGGAAAGAAAGGCCACACATCAAATGTATGCATAGGTAAAATGAAAGGTATTCCTAAATCTACATCTTCATTCATAGGATTCTGTTATAAATGTAACAAGAAAGGACATAAAGCATATGAATGTAAGTCTAAGGCAGATCAACCAAAGAAGGAAACCTACATGGAAAAATATTGTCCTACATGCAAGATGAATGGGCACACAACTGAAAAATGCTCAAAAAAGAAAAGGCAAGCATGGAAGCCTAAAGGTTAAGAAATTCCATATCAACCAAAGAGAATCGGTTATCAATATACATGGGATTACAATACATAGACAAACTGTATAGCATGTGGTAGATATGGTCACATTACTACAAACTACTTGAGGGCATGGACCAAAAGTTCTAGAGACTAGAAAAACTTCGGAATGGCATGCTTACATTGTCGTAAAGTTGGTTACCTCAAGAAATATTGCAAAGATCGATTGATAGAGAAAAGCACACAACCCAATGGAAACACCATTGAAGATATCTGAAGGGCAAGAGACAAAATGTGGAGAAAAGCTTCAAGCAATGATGAAGCTAGACCAAGCAATGTAAATGGTGACACCTCATCCAATGGATCTGGTGACATCACCATCCCCACTTAAGCTAAACAAGTAAGTATGGAACTACACTACACCAAGTCATATTTTATATCAGTTCCATTAAACAATTGATAGATAGTCAAAATTTGCATGAATAAAAGATGCATACTATGTTACTTGTTACAACTCTGAGAAATAAACCCCATCGGTATACACATACCAAAAATCATCAGTGAACATAAAGGATGAGATGTTGACACTTACCGGAAATTTTTGGTCAACACATAAAATGGCTAAATTGCCTATGTAACCTGACACCCATCAGTAAGGAAGCAAGGTTACAAAGTTGATGGGACTCAATACTGATATCCGTTGGTAAAAGAAAAATACCTAACAACTATCCCAAGCATCATGAAAACACCAATAATGATTTTTAAAGTCTTCCTGATGAACTCTGTCTTCATGTCCTGGCAAGTCATTGAGAATTTATGACAAGACTTAGGGGAAAAAGTCTATAAATAATTGATGAGACAACTTCATTTTGCACCCACAATTTGAAGAGAAAAGGCATAGCAAAAATAGATTGATTGAAGAGAAGAAAGCTGAGCATCCTTGACTCAATACACACATATAAAACAAATCATTCACCATTATCATAAATCAAAGTAAGTACCGAGGGCACAAAAAGCACTTTGTCGTTAATTATCAGAATGCCCTAAATTTCATAAAGCCCTAAAACTTGAGAAACAATGGAAAAAACTTCAAAAACCATAAAGATCAAGAAAAAAAAGAATAATTTGGTTAGGTTAACCAAGAACAACACATGTGTAGAGCCCAAATATAATATCTACCCAGAAATTGCATCGCAACCTGATGAAACTTGCGCGTTTTCTAAATTCCACCTACGGTTTTTCCTATAGAAGATGTTAGGTCTTATATTCACTGTAAGCTCACTGAGATAGGCGATCTAGAGATGGATGAAGCTTATAAGAAGGTTTGTAATGTAGAAGGGAACCTAAAGGAAGAGCACAAACACTTAGAGGTTAAAGGGATAACTAATGCCCTACATTTCCCAAGGGACTTCAAAATTGACTGGATCAAGTTGGTACTAAGCAGACTGCATGACCAGAGGCTGTGGTTGGATCAACCCAAGAAAATAACAAAGGATTTCCTTCATGCTATCATTGGTTATCCAATAACCGACAAGCCCAAGGCACATAAGCATCCTTCCAGGCCAAAATTTGAAAATCTTACAAAAGCTGAATGGGACAACAGAGGTCTCAAAGTTAACACCATCACCGATGAAGAACTAAGATTTGGTGCTTGTGTTATTGGTTACAAGATATTTCAGGCAATCAGGCTGAACAACATATCCTCAACATCAGTAAGAACAACCTACAAAATAGTAACCAAGGGCATACAGATGGATCTATGTGAGATCCTCTTGAAACAACTTGATGAAAATATGTATACAATCATGTCTGCAAAATCTAACACATGTAAGTTTGGCTCACTCATCATGTGTATATTTTTCTATTTTCATGAATAATTTCCCTCAGTAGGAAAAGTAAAATAGGACACTACAAAACTGGTAACATTATAGATTAGTGAACTTATTAAGTCACTAGGAGATAACTTTAACACAGTTATGACTACATACTTCCTTGAATTCAAGGAAAAGAAGATGGAAAGGAAAAGGATCCTTGAACAACTGATAGAAAAATATAGGGATTAAATATGTTTTATGGTGGACATGGATTTCACTTACATCAAACCAGTTGTACCAAGGATAGCTTGGTTAGCCTCATTTGATTATGAAATCAATATAGATCAGGAAACCAATGTTATTGATGCATTGATAAACGAGCCCATTGACAGAAAACAACCAAGGTTTGGAACCTATGAAGAGGCCATATCAAAGATAAAAAGAGGCCTAGAAATCAAGAAAAATCTCAATAAAAAGGATAATATTATCAAGAATCTAAAAATGATTCTATCAGTTACTCAGGAGGAACAACAGAAATTAGAGGAAACCAATGAATAGGGTACCATCGGTGAAGGGAATGATGAACAAACATCAAACTCTAAAGCTACTAAATCTGATACACCCCCACCTCCTACAAAGAAGAAGAGGACAAGGAGTCAAACTACTAAAACCGATACTACCCCTCTTAAGAAAGGTCAAATAAGAACCTATTAAAGGAAGCAGCCAGCAGAGAAAACCAACCAAACTATGAAGACAACACCTCCAAAGAGGAGAAAAAGATTGGTAAGGACAAAAGATGACATAGAAGACACCAAGGAAGATGAGCTTGATGTAGTGAAGAAAGATTACAGAAATCTAACAATTGATGAGGCAGCAAAATCTATTGCTACATATGGCACCATGTATGATAAGAAAATTAGACAATGGGATACACTGAAACCAGAGGACCAAAACAAGATACAAGATGCCATAATCAGGTCAATGTTAAAATTCAAATATGTACCAGCTGAATTCATCAACCAAACACCTAAGGAGCTGGGTAAGAAAATATCTTAACAATGGTCATATGCTCTACAAATAGAAAGAGAAGCAAGGGAGAGGGTACTAGTAACACTTATGCCTCCTGAATCTAAGATGGAAGGAATCCAAAAAATACTAAAGAAGCACTCAGGTAAATTTGTAGCTAAGATAAGAGCTTAAAAAGTGCTAGAGAATAAGTTTATAGTGTTGGACACCATGATTGAGACCAAATGGAGACATCTGCTAGATCTACCAGTACAGTCATCAAGTCATGAGAATCAATTACTTCTCACCGACACACCTCATAGAGAGGAGGAGAAAGATGAGGCAAGTCCTCAGCACATTGCTTTGGACAATGTTGAACATATGGAGCCAATAGATTTGGACAAAGTTATGGATAGTCTTGACATTCAAGACATCACCAACTATGACTCTGATAAAGATCCGAAGAAGAAAAATGATGTTATATTCATATCAATTAAGGATCAGATGAAGGAACAACCAATGGAGACCCAAGAAAATAAGGAAATGAATGTTGTTGATGAGACATGGCATGACATATTAGTCATGGACATAATAGAACTAGACCCTACAGAGAAAGTAAAAAAAGATGAAGATGTCACTGCTCAAATAGATCAAACTGATGAGAAGGACACCACTCAAGATACAGCCCAAGAAAACACAGAAATCAATATGCCTATATTAATGAAGGAAATAAATATACTAGAGGGTAATGATGGGTCTACTGTAGAGGACACAAGCACACCCAAGGATAAGGGTGATGCTGAAGAAAAAGATACAACATATAATACAAAGGACACAACTGCAGAGAAAGTTGCAACTGATTATTAGAAACATAAGTCTACTAATCTAAATAAAGAGGAAACACAAAAGGTAGAAGAGGACACACAGAAAGAGAAAGGTGAAGAAGCACAAAAAGATGAGATGGAGAAGAAAATATAAGGAAAATCTGCAAAGTCACCCAAGGTTGATGGAGAGATGTCTTCACAAAACTGACAAGTGCACCCCAAGAAGAAAACACAAGAAGCATCTTCAACCAAACCTTCACCAAGCACTTCAGAGAGGAGAAATGAACTAGCAATGGTAATTCATACATCTGCGTCCCCACAAGTCTCAAAGAAGAAGAAGAGCAAGCATAAGAATCTAGTAACTCTAGATGAAATCATTGAGATTCCAGTTTGTGATCTAAGGACATTGGATTCAAATGAATTGACCAAGTATGCAAGATTCTATGAGAGAAAAGAAATGCAATAAAAACTAAGGAAAGTAACAAAAGAGACAAAGATACTGGAAGTAGCAAGAGGTATACTTCAGCAAATAGTACCAGATATAGATATTGATCAAACTACCCCAATGCTTGATCAATTGGTAGTACTCATAGATGTAATAACATCTCAGAACATAGATGCTGAGAAGGTCATAGAAGAAATACTTGAATAGAAGTATGATTTTAAGCTAGCAGAAAAGATAAGCCAGGAAGTGGCATTAAAAAAGGTAAAGCTTTTTGAATTAGTAAGCACAATTGATCCAATTATCTCAGAAGCTATTAATTTGATACATAAATTATGCACACTTGATCAACTCACTCAGGAGTATACTGACAAGATAGTATAGATTGATGTTGATCATAAGACAAGTGTACAAAGTCTCACAAATAATGAAGAGGCAATAAAATTGCACAATGAGCAACTCAAACAGGCTCAAAAATTGAGACAAGACATTCAGATTGCAGAGATGAAGTACATAGATGAGGTAAATGAGCTTCAAGCTCAACTCTTACCGACAATCACACTACTAAAAAAACATGTAACAAAGGAAAACACACTAATTCCCACCCCAGAAATGTCTATCCTATACAACATTTATGATATGCATGCCCGAATAGAGATGGAGCACATGATAGTAGAAGTACTAAAATATAAATGGGAGAAATTTCTCGAGGATATCAAGACAACCCATTCCCATATTCTTGACACATTGTAAGTTACACATTTTTGGCATCTTATAAGTTGTACATTTTTGTCATAAGTATCAAAGAAAGGGGGAAAATGATATGTTCACTCACCTCAGTTAAAAGGGGGAACAATATACAAAAGGGGAAATGATAAGTCAGTACATAGGGGGAAATGATATGACATATATATAAGGAGAATGTATAGTATACATGTACATATACTTATACTATACTGATGCATACAATTAGGGGGAGTCATATGATGAAAAGGATATAAACATGGTGTACATACTAAATACTTTAGTATTATGCACATATCAGTTTTTGATACTAATGTCGAAGGGGGAGATTGAAGGCATTATATTTTTCCATTAGTATATAAAAGGAAAATCATGATCTACACTATCAGTTTACACTACATCGATAGACAGGGCACAACACTACCCAGTGCCAAGGTTACCCGACACTACCAAGTTCAAATCATCCTGACAAACACTATTTAGTGTTACCCAATGACAAAAAGGTTAAAGGAACCCGATGAGTAAACAAAAGTGCAACCTGAAAGAATAGCAAAGAGAGAAAACCAATAGATGAAGGGAACCTGATGATTAGTTCAATAAAGGAACGCCAATAGACTTTCAGTTCAACTTGACGACCAAGAACCGATAGTCAGTTACATCCTGCAAAAAGTGGATCTAACTTTCCACATCAGATAAATCACTAAAGTTGTATATATAGCTTCTTGATTTGTTTTAAATCCATTGTGTGCAGAGGAAGCAATGTAATTATTATTGTTTTAATTATTTTTACTGATTTAAAACATGCAAACTAAAGATCAAGGTCAAGTTGTAAACCTTGGATCTAAGATTTAACTTTGTAATGCATGATTTTAGAATAGGTCAAACACTTATATAAATAGATGTTCAATCTATTGTGAACATTTTGTTGTTCAATGATGATTGTAGCCATGGAGAGCATCTAGAGACTAGACAAGAGATTTCATGCAGAGGGATAGAAAAGAATCAAATCATTTTTCAAGAACAGAGTACAGGCTACCGATGAGAAGAGAAAGGCATTAATCAATCACTATAGGTGATATTTATATTCTAAGAGATTTAATGGATCTATGATCATCAAGTGTAGATTGCATACAGTCAGTGTTGGAGATTTGCCTCTATGTAAATAGTTGACTGTATGTTTGTCATTGATGACAACATATAGTATACAGCAGTGAGCTGTATTCAGTTTTCAGTATGGATATGTGGAAACCTTGCATGGTTGTTTTTATGTTTCAGACATAGCCATTATACCTTGTACATACACACATATTTTGAAGTTTAGTAATAGTTGAGTTATGTTACTCTATTTGCTGGCCACAGTTTCAGAATCCTATTTTCAGGAAGTGGACAGTAATTTCATTGATTCTTCAGTTGCACCTATCTATAGGATATGTGTGTTTAGAATCTTGTTTAGTTATGAGTAAAAGACAATTAACCAAAGGTTCTAATCATGTTTCATTTGAATCATGACATTTGGGCAATTTTGGTGGAGCCAACTATGTGAAGTGATACGTCTATTCAGTTTGAGTTGTGCGGTTCTAATTATGTTGCATGCTTGGTTTATCCAACTAAAGAAGCATTAAAGGAATTCCTAAATCTAACAAAGTTCATATCTTTTGGAGAAGATACTTATAGTAGTTCATTTGAAGATCACTAAGGGTGAATGAGAAGAAAAGAGACAGAAAAATAATAGAGCAGAATGTCAGTTGTTTTGGGATAGTAAAGACATTTCATTCATCAAGAAAATATCTATGTGAAGAAACAGTGAAAGTAGACAGTACATTGGGACTGATCAAGATAGCAGGTCTACTTAAATAGTTCATTTATTAGATATAGTGTATATCTATTTTATTTAAGGTTATAGCCTTCATCATTTTAGCTGTGAGCTTTTGGATAGTGAGTCCTCACCCCTAACAGGGTTATTTGTAAAAGACTCCTAACAGGGTCTGACCCTTAACCAGTTTACTATACTTATTGCATTGTAAAGATCAAATCCTAATAGGGTTGTAAGATCTTCTAACAAGGATTATTATACTCAAGTATAGTTCTTTGTGGGTGCTAATTCCCACCGGAGTTTTTACCTATTTGGTTTCCCTGTAACCAAAATTGTTGTGTCCTATCTTGTTTTATCTGAATGTGTAAATGCTTATTGTTATTCTATAATTAATTATAGAAAATAATTAAACTAGTTGATAACTGATTCACCCCCCCCCCTCTCAGTTATCCCTTGGTACTATTCCAACAATTGGTATTAGATCCAAGTGCCTTGGAGAGAAATCCTAATAGCTTAAGGTAGATCAAATGGCGTACTTCAGGAAAGAGAGTCCTGAGTTTGATGGAGAGAATTATCTTGACTAGAAGAACAAAATGATAACACATCTTCAGTGCATTGGTTTTGAGATCTATGAGATTTCTACTCATGCAATTGATGTTCCCACCTTGAAAGACCTTGTAGAAGAAGACTCTACAAATAAACAAAAGGAATTATTCACCCAAAATGCAATTTCCAAGGAAGCCCTAATCAGTGCCCTATCTGACAGTGAATTTTCTAATATCAAGAAGGCAGAAAAAACATATTCAATTTAGAAATACCTAGAAGATATGTTTGAAGGAGACATCCAAGCAAAGAATGCATGCAAAAAGACATGGAAGAAAAGATACAATAATTTAGATATGCTACCTAAAGATAACATCAGAGCTTACAATCAGAGGATTAATGAAGCAGTCTCAGGAATCAGGAACAATGGTGGAGAAATTTTAGAAGATAAAATAATGGACAAACTGATGACCACATTGAAAGAAGATTATGAAAGAAAGATAAACATCTTGGATGAAACCATGCAATTCTCAAAAGACTTCAAAAAAGAAACCTTGATCAGCAAAATATCTGCATTTGAGATATCAAGATTGAAGACAGAAGCTAAAATAGAAACAACTTTCAAAGCCTTAGTCCATGGTAAGAAATCCTTGAACATCTCCAGTAATAATGAAAAAGAAGAAGCTAATACAGAACTAGAAGAAATCATTGCTATGATTGCTAAGAATTAAAGAAAAGGTAAAGGGAAATATGAAGGACAGCTACCATTCAAAAAAAAATTATGCAACAAAGTTGGCCACTTTGCATCCAAGTGTCCTACAAGAGTCAAGAAGTACAGATCATATTACAAGCCCAAATATACTAAGGAATGATATCATGCTGAAGATGGTGTAACTGATAATGACTGAGGAGAAGATGAAATTGGATTCATTGATATTAAAGATAATGACAAGATGATTGATCAAATAGAAATTGAAGATAAAAATAAAGCACAAGGATTGGCTATAGTTTCACAAGCTGACATCAGAATGGATTGGATCATAGACAATGGGTATTCACATCACATGATAGGTGAAAAAGATAGATTTGTACATCTAGATAATTACAAAGGTGGCATGGTTAGATTTAGAGATAACACTCCTATTATGCCCTGCATACCCATCCCTACATTTTGTGTGAAAAATGTTGGGTCCCCTCTTTTCACTTTTGGCTCTTGCCTTATTTTCTGCCTTCTTTTTTTTTGTTGCTTTATTCTCAAGGTTTTCCTTCCTATGAGGTTTTTTTTTCTTTATGATTTTGTCTTTCATGTCTCCAGGACCCAGTCCTAGAGTTTTTTGTTCTTTCTAGAGCCGGATTCCAAACTCTGGGATTCTCTGCCATGATGTTTTCCCCTCGCAGGAAGGTATGGTTTCTTGGGATCCCCATGCCCAAAGTCCAGAGGTTTGCTTGTTCTAGAGTTTTTAGGAAAGAAGGTAACTTTCTTTTTACCTTGGGTATAAATAGAAATTACATTTCACTTTCGCAGTTACCGCGATTAAAATACTTAGAGCTTTTAGAGTGATTCCTTGGCGATTTGAAGTGCGATTAAGTTGTGAATTACACTGATCTTAGTGGATAATTATGAGTTGATTTTCAATTCTGATCGGTGATCATTCAAAGGTTGAAGCTATTTTAGAGTGGTCCTAGTGTCTTCTTTCCTTGTCATTCTTCAGATTTTCAGGTAGGTTCTCTAGTTTCACTTTGTTCTTTCTGGTTTTACTTCATTCTAGTTTGTGTTTTTGCCATTTTCATCTTCTGCTTTTGGTTCGCCACCCATTGGTGGGTTGGCTCTGCTAGAGGGCTGTCCACCCTCTGCACAGCTATAGATTAGTGTATATGTTGTATTTTTCCTTAGGTTTAGTCATGTAGATTTTGTGTAAATTTGTAAAGGGCTTGTAAATACTGTATCTTTGTGTATATATGTTTCGGCCTTCAGCCCTCTATATTTTTGTGTATATACCCTTCATCTCTACTGTGTATTTATATATATGTGGTGTATATTTGTTCAGTCTCACATTGAGCTCATTTTAATTTTCCCATATTTTGTTTGAGTTTGCGAGCTTGCCCCGCAACAGAATACCACCTGGTTGGAGCTCGGCTCTCTGGTGGTTTCAACCATGGTGGTTTTCTCTCTCGGCCATTGAATCAGCCTTTATGGTGCATTTATGTCCCATGTGTGAATTCAAGACTATCCAAGTGGCCTCCATTTTGCATGTTTTTGGTCAGCTGGTGTCGTTACCTTCGCCGTGATAACTCCCCATTTATTTCATAACCATGTGATGCCTACATGGGCCTGACAACTCACTTTCCAGTCACATCTTCCAATGGTTAGTTTTCCAAAGCCTGGGTCCTTCATCCTCATCCTGCCTATATCTTACTTTTTTCAAGTATGTTGAAACCCCTAAGCTCAGATAATGGTTAATTTTCTAAGTCTGCATTATACATATATATATATTTTCAAGATTTTGACTCAAGCTAACTTTTCAGGTGAAAGACGTGCCTCAGTGGTAAGATCTCTGGATCTTGGAGTATTATTTATTAATAAATTCTAATAGTTGCCTTACCTTGCAGGTTCTCAAAACACCACATTTTCACTATGTCAAAGGCTTCCCCATCCTCACCACTTGGGAGTCTGGAGCTTCCCTCCACGATGGTCACCAGGGCAGCCGTCAGGTCCAAAATTGAGAGGGCCCTGGAGAAACTTCCCCTAAGCATGAAATATTTGAAGGACAATGTTGTTGTGGGATCAAAGATCAAATCCCAAGTTTAGTTATTCACTGACACCAGCGTCAAAATCTGGGTAGAACGCAGGGCTTGGTTAAGATAATGTTTATTCAATGATAGTCTAGAGACCCGTTGGCGATCAGCATTGGGGATATCAAGGATTTTGAAGGCCGCTTGTTTCTCATGCTCTGTGTAGGCCTTGAGAATCATTCTCACCCTCGCAGCACATTATAACTCCTTTTTCTGGGCCATCATACTCACCACCCTGGTCTCGACCAGATATCCCACTCCCATGGTGTCTCTTGACACCGCAACCTTTCAGGCAGGTTTGGGGATTCCCCAGTTTGACGAACCAGCAATCATTACAAGATCTGATGCTTTGGGGAAATTTTAGTAGCTAGAGCTCATCACCTGGAAATATTTGAACAACCATTGGCTCAAGACCCTGAAGAAGGACCCTAAAAGAATGAAGTTAGATATCCCCCGATCTGAGTTTAAGGAAAGTATCCAAATGGGGATCATATCACTATGTCAAATCTTTAGGCAACCCCATGCCCAAGAATTCTCAGGATGAATGTACTACTTCCTACTTGGCATCTCTACTGGTGAGAAATATTTTAATTGGGCCACCATCATTTTGAACCATGTGGACTCATACTTCCTTCAGGTCACCCAGACCCATAAGTTCTATATGACGTCCTATGTTCTCTGGGACCTTGCACAAAAATGCCCCATCACAAATGGGGTCCTTACATTAGGTGTACTTGGGGTTGTCCCAGGTCAGCAAGCTCCTTGGGATTATTTCTCACAAATCCAATGGGAGGTGTTGGTACTCTCAAATTTGGCACAAATTTGGAGTGACCATTTTGTGAATTTTCTATAAGGTGAAATGTTTACCCTAAATTTTTTTTTATGAGAAGTCTTAGTTGGAGTGCTTGTAAAAGATACCCTATTATTTTTCATGTTGCACCACTTTGGAAGAGGGTTCAATACCTTTCATTTGACATATGCAGTGGGTTCCAGCTCCTAAATTTCAATTTTGGCATGTTTAGGGAATAGTCATTTTGAGGTATTCATATAAATTTGCATTTTTGCTAAGGTGTCATTTTGTTTTCCCAGGCCTAGTTTGCTTCTAAATATCTTGCACCCTGTTTAGTTTCATAAGTCACTACTTTTGGAATGTGTTACATGCATATCAAAGAGTCTATGTTTCAGAACCCAAGCCATTTCAAATCAGTTTGATAAGTTTCCATATTCCACAAATTTGGTTGCCCAGAATTATGTATATCTTTGTTCTGCCTAGAAATCTGAATAGCCCAGTTTGAATACTTATAACCTTTGACCAGTTGATTCAATTGAAAAATTTCCTTTTTTTTTGCTCTATTTTGGGCTTTTCCCTGCAGATGTTCAGAGCAGGTCCCTGTTGGTCTTGGGAAATTTTATTGCGAATTGGACTTTTATGTATCTGTGATATTCAAAAGCCTTATTGTCTGGACTTGTTGAAGCAGAATTCATTAATGGAATACAGTGTAGTTTTCCCTCTTTCATATTATCTTGTCTCTTTGCATTCTATTTTTTCTCTAATGTGTTTCACCTATAAGGCATTTGAAATACACCTGCTATAAGGTAGTATGTCTATTTATTTATGAGTTTCTTTCAAGGAAAGGACTAAGTATCATAGATAATTTTAGAGAGCAAAGCATTATGACAAGTATTTGATGCAGAAGTATGTATATGAGAGGATAGTTTGTAAGGCACTCTATCTCAACTACATTTAGTTTGTAAGGCACTCTACAGTATCTCCATTGGTTTATTTCTGCTAATTCATATTTTCATTGACTCTTTGCCCTAGGGATAGGCACTGGTCTAGGATATAATTTGTAGTTGGTTATGTTAGAATGAATTTAGAATAATTAAGAGGGGAGGGGTGAATCAGTTATCCTCAGGTCTAGATGTAGCAAATAAAAATTTCTATATTTTAGATCTACTCGACAGCAGTAGCATATGTCAACAACTTTATCATGCAGTTTACTGTCAATTGAAATTAGCTTGTAGAAACATAATAGTAAAACAAACCATAAGCATTCACACAAGTTGACACAAGTATTTAATGTGGAAACCCAATATGGGAAAAACCACTTGTAACATGCTACCAATTTTTCACTCTTCTGAAGTGAGCTCTGTGAGGAGCCAACCCTGTTAAAGGTTACAATAACACAATGCTAGGTGTGACCTGGTTAAAGGATTTAATCACCCTATCAGGAGTGTCCTTGTTAGAGGACTTACAACATTCCACCTGAATGTCACCTTGTTAGAGGATTTATACAAATGACTAATAGGTCAACCTTTTAAAAGGATTTTAACTTATACAATGGTTAGAAAGTAATCAGTAGTTGTGATCTAATACATACAACTTACTTTGAAAATTTAGATCCAATTATAGCTCTGATGTTAACTTACTGGATAGCCTACATTGTCATTTCTGATCTACTTGGAAATCTGTCAAGCAATCATACATACAACTCTTTGCTTCTATATTCATCCTTGTCTGCTAGATCATGCCAAACAGTAAATCAACTATGCAAAAAAAATTTCATACACATCCATTTCACATTCAATAGCACACCTCTTGCATACTAAATGAATAACCCCTTGAGGTTATCATGTACCTCTCTATTTAGGTCAGATAAATATTTTTCCACTTAAACAAAATCGTAGATCTTAGGTTAGGTCAGATCCAACAGATCATTCAATCTTTGCATTACATTTACTTCTCCAAAATAGTCTCTAATTAAATCTTGAAACCATGCATTAATTACGGTTACCCATACATTAAATGACATGGATAAATCTTTAATTAACATTACATATCCCAATAAAATTAACTAAGTCGGCCAGAGATCTCAAATCTCATCATTAATCCAATTATTGTAAGTCAGCCAACATCACTATTTCCACTCGGCAATTTCAATGGTGCTCAACATTGAACAAATTTTCTCATCACAAACAACTTTGCTCGGCACAAGTAACTTTTCTCGGCACAAGCAACTTTGTTTGGCATAGAACAGTCAGAAAAACTATCTTTGAAGGATAAACAACTAATTACTTTTCCAGAGTGCCAACTGATCAAGTACCCTTTTATTTGACTTAACTCAATCATTCACTTGGTCTTCTTGTTAAATCTTCTTTATCAACAATAGATATAGTACCCAAATAGATAACAATAGTCTTGCTAGTTAAGGTTTGACAAGAATGACAAAATAACAATTGCTTGCATTGTCACTTTCTAACAATCTCTCCCTCTTTGGCATTGATGACAACAAAAAATATTAAAACAATGATTTAACAAGCATAGTTACCAACCAATCAAAAAATTCACCTGTGTTCCTTGATATGAATGAATCTTCATTAATGTCTTTAGCTTCATTCTGATTCTTATCTATAAAACATTTCTCCCTCTATGTTTGTAATCACACTGTAATCATCTATGTCTAATCATCTATATACTCCCTCTGAGTAGATAATCACTTCAATGTTTTCAATAGTAACTTCTGCCTCTTTGTAATCTCTCTTTCTCGGCAATCTCTTCCTCTTTATAGGTAATCTCTCCCTCTTTGACAAAAATTCCAAAGATGTTGTTATCATTATAATGTAGATCTTCAGTATCATTCTAATCCTATCATCTTGATTATGACTGATTTTTCTTTTCTGTCCTTGTTCATCTTCACAACTTTAGCTAGCATCCTAAAGTGTGACTAACTGTGCATCAATGTGTCAAATATTCTGAATGTAATATTTGATACAACAGTACCATACAGAACTTAATTAGCCTCAGTTAGGGGAATCACCCCCAATTTACCCCATAGATACTCATGAGCATCCTTGGGTAGTTCTTTTGTGAATATGTCTGCTAATTGTTCTTTAGTGTTCACATAATCCAGTCTCACTTCTTTATTCTGAACTAGCTCCCTCAAGTAATGATACTTGATATCTATATGCTTTGTCTTTGAGTGCATAACAAGATTTTTAGAAATATTAATAGCACTTGTATTATCACAATATATGACAATTGGGTCAGTGATTTCTTCCTTCATACCTTTTAGTAGTATCTTCAACCACACAATGTTAGAACAGTTAAGTGTTGCTACCACATACCCGACTTCAGCTGTAGATTGTGAGGTACAATTTTTTTTCTTGCTTTTCCAGGAGATCAATCTCTTTCCTAAGAGAAATGCTCCACCAATAGTGCTTTTCCTATCATCAACATTTCTAGCCCAGTCAGAGTCAGTGTAAACTCTAAGTTCAAACTTTTCATTCTTTTTGTAGTATAGACCATAGTCATCAGTTCCTTTCAAATATCTTAGAATCTATTTTACTACCATCATGTGAGTTTCCTTGGGATTAGGAGGAAACCTTGCAACAATTCCAACAGCTAGGGCAATATCAGGTCTACTGTGTACAACATACTATAGTTTTCCAATCATTGATCTGTAGAGTGTTTGGTTCACTTCTTTTCTATCATCTTTTGTCATTTTTTGTTTAGTAGCCATGGGTGTACTCACTATTTTGGATTCTTCCATTCCAAAAGTTTTTAGTATCTCTTTGATATATTTAGATTGAGTGATATAGATACCATTCTTCATTTGATAGATTTGTAAACCAACAAAGAATTTTATTTCACCAAACATAGACATCTCAAACTCAGTTTGCATCTCTGTTGCAAATTTTTGACATAACACATCTTGTCCACTAAATATGATGTCATCTACAAAAAATTTAGCTAATAATGTACCTTTTCTTTGCTCTATCTTTAAGTACAAGTTGTTGTTGTCATTGGTTCTTGTAAATCCAATCTTGATTAGATAATTGTGCAATCTCTCATACCATTCTCTTGGTGCTTTCTTCAATCCATATAATTCTTTGTGCAATCTGCAAACCATATCCCTTTTGTTTGGGTCTATAAAACCATCAACTTGCTCAATATATACTTCTTCTTCCAAGATTCCATTTAGATTTGCAAATTTCACATCCATCTGATAAACTTTGAATCCTTTATAAGTTGTGTATGCAAGTAAGGTTCTGACACCTTCCAATCTTGCAACTGGGGTGAAGGTTTCACCGTAGTCAATTCCTTCCTCCTGTGCATAACCCTTGCATACCAGTCTAGCTTTGTTTCTTGTCACATATCCATGTTCATTTAGTTTGTTCCTGAATACCCACTTTGTGCCAATTACATTTTTATCCTTCGGCCTAGGTACAAGTGTCCAAGTTTTGTTCTTCTCAATTTTTTCAATTTCCTCATTCATTGCGTGTATCCAATCTTCATTTTCTAAAGCATCTTTCACAATTTTGGGCTCAAATTCACATAACAGACATGTGCCATTTTTCAACATACTTCTCGTCATAACAGTAAAATCCTTTGATCCAATGATTTGATCAGAATTGTGATTTATTCTCATATATTTTTCTAGGGTAGGCTCAGTTCTTGCTTTAGGTTCATTGTCTGTATTTAGTTATGGTTGATTCTGTGACACAACATTTCCATTAGATAGCTCAGCATTCACTTCCAGTTGCTCGGCAACTCCACTTTGTGACTCAATAGGTGCATGTTGTTGTTTAGCAGTAGTCTCAGGTAGTGAATTAGAATCTTCCTCATCTAGATATACAAATGATCTGTAGTTTTCAGGCTCTTGTGTACTTTTAGCTTCATTTCTTTCTGCAAACTCATCAATTCTTACATTTGCACTTTCAACAATTTTGTTAGTATTAGAATTCAAACATTTGCATGCTTTGCTTTTCGTTGAATAACTAAGGAATATGCCTTCTTCACCTTTAGCATCTAGTTTTCCATTTCTGTTGTCTTTCAGTATAAAACATTTGCTTCCAAATACTTTAAAATACTTTACACTAGGTGCATAACCATACCAAAGTTCATAAGGTGTAGCATTTGTACCTTTCTTGACTCAAACTATATTCAGTGTATAGACTACAGTACTTACAGCTTCTTTCCAATATTTCTGCGCAATATTTTTCTCCATCATTAGTGTTCTTGCACAGTCCATGATAGATCATTTCCTTCATTCCACAATACCATTTTGTGGAGGAGTCCTGGGTGCAGTCATCTGTCTCTTTATGCCTCAGCCATTGTAGAACCTGTTAAACTTATTAGAAATAAACTCTCCATCTCTGCCAGATCTTAAGCATTTCAAACTTTTACATGTTTCCTTTTCAACTTTAGCTAAGTACCATTTAAATAACTAGAATACATCAGATTTTTCCTTGAGAAACATTATAGTCATCATCCTTGAATAATCATCAACAAATAGAATAAAGTATCTTGCACCACAATAGCTTCTTTCTTCAATGGGACCATAGAGATCAGTATGGACCAATTCCAGAATCTCATCTGGTATGTGTGTTTTACTTTTGAAACTAGACTTAGTCATCTTTCCTAGTTAACATTGTTTACACATAGCATTCTCAGGTTTCTTTAACTTAGGCAGCCCTCTAACCTTTTTCAATTTACTTATGCTTACCAAGTTATCAAAGTTCACATGACACAACCTCTTATGCCATAACCAAAAATCATTGTACTATGTAAACAAACATGTTTCTTCAGATAAATCCAGATAAAATAAGTTACCTTGAGTCTGATCACCACTTCCAACTAATTCTCTAGTAGAATCATAGATCTTTTCTTTTCTGTGATAGGTATCAACTTTGTAACCAAAAGTGTTTAGGTATACAATACTCAGCAAATTATATTTAAGATCATCAACCCAATACACATCATCACATCTGATTTTGTCAGTCAGGTTAATCAATCCTTTACCTTTGATAAGACATGGTGCATCATTACCAAATTTTACATATCCTCTTTTACATTGGTTTAGGGTTTCAAACTTATCTTTGTCACCAGTCATATGATAGGAACAACCACTATCAATGATGCAATGATCATTTTTACTCATATAAGAGATTAGTGCAATTTTCTCATCATCATTAGAATCTTCTTTCATTGCAATATAAACAACTTCTATATCATTGTCATTAGAATTATTAGTGTCATTGTCAGAAGTTTCTTCAGCAATATAAAAAGATTTCTTACCTTTGTCTTTGTAGTCCTTATATTTCCTGAAGTCTCGGTCATCCTTTTTGTCTTTGTATTGTTTGTATTTGTTGTCCCTTCTTTCAACTTTTTTATGTTTGTTAGGACATCTAGTAGCTATATGACCAACTTTATTGCATGACAAACAAATAATAGGAAGTTTACCTTTGTATTTTCCTTTTCCTCTAGATAGCCTTTTTGCCATAAGTGCTTCAAGTTCTTCAAGATCATCATCAGAAGTGTCACTATCATTGTCCACATGTTTCTTTCCTTTCTTAGATTTATTGAGAACCAGCTATGATCTAAAAGAAGAATCAATCCCTTGTGGATTATAGTTATCATAATTTGACATTTCAAATGTAGTGAGTCTGCCTATCAGATTTTCTAGATTCAGATTATTATTAGGAGTACATCTCAATTCTTGAGTTGTAGAAACTCTAATAGCATATACAAGAAGTAAATTTCTTAGTACCTTTCTCATAATGGTGTTCTCATCAATTGTTCTATTAGCCCCTCTAATGGCATTTACAACTTCTTTTACTCTACCATAGTACTGAATAACATTTTCACCTTCTTGTATTTTCATCTCATCAAACTTACCTCTTAGACTTTCTGATTTATCTCTCAGCACATTTGTGTCTCCACCATAGATAGTTTTAATTTTGTCCCACATCTACTTTGCATTTGTGTATCTCTTTATATCATCAAACTCTGAATAGCTCAATGAGGAGGTGATCTCCAACATTGCTTGATTGTGCTCTTGCTTTTCTTTTAGTTGTGCAGCTATGAGAGGAGAAATAGGTGGCACATAGGAATTTTCAATAAGTCTCTTAGCATCATCTCCAATACCAGCCAAATGCATTTTCATCAAACTCTACCATACAGGGAAGTTATCTTTGTTCAGCTTAGGAACCTCCTTATACATCTTGATCTTTTCGCTCCAAGTACCTTCAAACTATTTTCAGGAGACCAAAGCTCTAATACCAATTGTTATAATGAATTTAGAATAACTGATAGGGGAGTGGTGAATCAGTTATCCTCAGGTCTAGATGTAGCAAATAAAAATTTATGTATTTCAGATCTACTCAGTAGCAGTAGCATATGTCAACAACTTATTCATGCAATTTACTATTAATTGAAATTAGCTTGTAGAAACATAACAGTAAAAAAAACCATAAGCATTCACACAAGTTGACACAAGTATTTAACGTGGGAACCCAATATGGGAAAAACCACCAATAACATGCTACCAAGTTTTCACTCTTCTGAAGTGAGCTCTGTGAGGAGCCAACCCTATTAAAGGTTACAATAACACACTGCTAGGTGTGACCTGGTTAAAGGATTTAATCACCCTGTCAAGAGTGGCCTTGTTAGAGCACTTAGAACATTCCACCTGAATTTCACCTTGTTGGAGGATTTATACAAATGACTATTAGGTCAACCTTTTTAAAAGATTTTAACTGATACAATGGTTAGAAGGTAATCAACAGTTGTGATCTAATGCATACAACTTACTTTGCAAATTTAGATCTAATTACAGCTCTGATGTTAACTTACTGGATAGCCTGCATTGTCATTTAAACCTTCTGATCTACTTGGAAATCCATCAAGCAATCACACATGCAACTCTCTACTTCTGTATTCAGCCTTTTCTGCTAGATCATGCCAAATAATAAATCAACTATGAAAACCTTTTTGCATACACATCCACTTCACATTCAACAACACACCTCTTGTATACTAAATTAATAACCCCTTGAGGTTATCATATACCTCTCTATTTAGGTCAGATAAATTTTTTGTTTCTTAAACAAGATCGTAGATCTTAGGTTAGGTTAGATCCAACAGATCATTCCATCTTTGCATTACATTTAATTCTCCAAAGTAGTCTCTAATTAAATCTTAAAACCATGCATTAATTACAATTACTCATACATTAAATGATGTGGATCGATATTTAATTAACATTACATATCCCAATAAAATTAACTAAGTCAGCCAGAGATCTCAAATCTCATCATTAATTCAATTATTGTAAGTCGGCCAACATCACTATTTCCACTTGGCAATTTCAATGGTGCTCGGCATTGAACAACTTTTCTTGTCACAAACAACTTTTCTCGGCACAAGCAAATTTTCTCGGCACAAGCAACTTTGCTCAGCATAGAACAGCCAAAAAAACTATCTTTAAAAGATAAACAACTAATTACTTTGCCAGAGTGCCAACTAATCAAGTACCCTTTTATTTGACTTAACTCTACCATTCACTTGGTCTTCTTGTTAAATATTCTTCATCAATAATAGATATGGTACTCAAATAGATAACAATAGTCTCATCAGTTAAGGTTTGACAGCAATGACAAAATAACAATTTCTTGCATTGTCACTTTCCAACAGGTTCTTCATCCAATATCATATCAAAATCAATCAATAAATTTCATTTAGTTTTTAGAACAAGTGAGCTGAACTCATTAGGGACTCATATCAGTAGGATATTGTCCATTTTAGTGATTCCTTGGAGAGTGAATCAACTAGGTTATCCCTCCTTAAAAGGAAGAAGGATGAAAATCCTTGTATCACTGGTTTATGCTATATTTACAATCATGGTTTGTATGGTTAAGTTTTGAATTTGGTTATGCTTGGTCATGTGCAAAGTATTTCATAAGTTGATTTAATAAGCTCCTAATAGTGAATCAGTGTCCACTTTTATATATATTGTGTAATCAGTTATCATTAAGAGGTAATACCTGCCTAAGTATATGTGGAGCTCAAAAATGAAGAAGGATCTTATCCAATCCTTAGAAATTAGGCTTTTCTTGTGTCTGAATCATAAATAAGCAGCATGGTGTTCAAGTAATTATTCAAGCATTGTGGTTCATACAATAAAAATCCCTAACAAATTGGCGACTCTACTGGCGAACTATATATACAAATATTATTAAAGAAATTAGAATCTCTGGAGTAAGTCAATAGTAAGACAATTATAGAGTCACATGTTACAAAAAGATATATTCTTTATGATTTACAAAGTGAGTTAAGTTTGTCTATTTGTTCCTGTAAAAGTGTCTGAAACTTACAAGTTTCTCCAAGATAGTTTCCACCTGATCTCACTACTGGTGAGTGGCAACTCTGAGCTCTGATTTGCACCAGTGTGCACATTAAATAAATATTACAAAAAGAAAGTGGACTTGCAGTGACAGTGGCAGCAAACATTTTGACTCCTATGAGAGAAATTCATAGAGGTCTCTATAAAAGGTGTGTTGTAAGTTTGCTAACAAAAGAAGATCAGAGCTGAAAAGAATCACAGCCAGTTGCAAATATTTTCCTCTGAAACAAGGTGTCAGCTCTACAAGTTGGAAGGCTAATTTGGAGGTGTTTTCAAGTCACATATTTGTAGCAGCTCAAATACATCCAGGTATTTTACAAAGTTTTGATAGTTTTCCTTATCAAGTGATCGTAGCACTAAAGCAAAAAGGATAAAGGTGTAAAAGAGGTTTACATATTTCAAGTTTTACTTGCATTTTTGCAAAATTTGAAGAAGAAATGTATTAGGAAAGATTAGTAGTTTGTAATCTTTTTGACTGCTAAGATGTCACAATCTAGTGATTGGAGGCGTATTAATTTGTTTGGGGAAATTAGTTTTGTGGGTATCCCTGGATATCCAAATCATATTCCATCAAAGGTTAGGGAGTGTTTGCCAAAGTTTACTGGTTTTGGTGAACAGTCGGCTGAAGATCATTTAGAAAATTTTTCTGACTTGATGGACAGTTATAACATTTCACATGAGGATATATTGATGAAACTTTTTGTGATATCCTTAGTTGATATTGCAAGAGACTGGTTTAGAGATCTACCTCATGGCTCAATAGAATCCAGGAAAGCATTGGAGGTGTGTTTTACTGACAAATTTAGTGATTTTAAATAGCTTAGTGACATAGAGCAATATAATGAAGTAGAGCATAGTGAAGAACATCACATATCTGAATTAAATGATCCTATATTAGAATATGAGCTTGTCAAAACAGAGACAAATATTTTAAGGCTAAGGCTCCAAGAAAAGGTGGTGCTACTTTTACAAGGACACATGAGCAGAGAAGAAATTCATCATATGATTTTTACATAAGATTTGTTGATAGGCTAAAAGACTACGATATCATTTTTTGTCCTCAGGAGTATGTATGGGTTGAGTTATTTGTCAAAATTTGTTTTCCTCATACATGCAATTTACCAATTTCTTAGAGGGAAGAATATTTTCAGCAAGTTATAAAATAGATAAAGGGTTTAGAAGATGCTTCTTCTAAAGACATATCAGATGTTGAGAATAATGATATTTAATCTGAAAGTTCTAAGATTATTGAAGATGTTGATGATAAATCTGATAGTGAATCTGAATTTAATAATATTGAAAGTGATAAAGATGAATATATGTTTAGTGATGATAAGGAATCTACTTTCAGTAAGGGTATTGCTGATTATGACATTGATATAAAGCTTTATGAGCAGCAAGACAATGAGAAAGATATATGCAACTAGCAAGATGACAACTATGATGCAGACATGAGTGTTTGTAGCAAGATCACTACACAAGAAGATATGATTTTAGAGGTTTCACTACAAGACTCCACCAAAGAATAAATTTGCACCATCATGCAAGAAGATAGTGAGGTAATGAATGAAGAAGATGGTTGTTGTTCCCTTCATAGTGAACAAATTTTAGATATTTTGTCTCATGAGTATCTTAGATATTCAGGAAATGGAAGCTTTGAACTTACATGTCCAGTGCATATTGATTTTGACAAGGAAGGTGAATCAGTGCATTTTGATTTGGACATGTGTCATACTGTTTCTTCCTGCACTCCTTTTTCATTAGGCTACAATAGAATATAGTATGATTTATCAGATGATGATATTTTTAGTGTGGTTTTAGATTCAATGGATGTGGAGATTCCAAGTATTGAGTTAAATATTGATTTGGACAATAGTGTGGATTTTGAATCTTGTCTTGATTCTAAGTTTGCCTTTGAAGCATTAAAAAATGGCCAATCAATGGCACAAGTTTTAATAAAAAAAAATCAATGTGCTAGTATTTTCCCTCCCACCCACCACTTTGCTCTGAGTTTGTTTGATGATGATAAGTTACAGGGTGCTCCTATTTTTGATGATGAAATTATTGCTCTATGTCCTAAGTTTGATGATCATATCCAAGGTGATGAGTTTATTCAATTTTTTCATAAAAACCAAGGTATGTTTTCTTTTGAGAAGAAAATGATAGATGTGAATGGATTTAATGATGCTTGTTCAAGCAGTGTGACAACTTTTGAGTGTCCCTCTTTTCAGTTGGATTGTGAGTCTTTAAGTTGTGGTTTACAGATCAAAGATGATAAATGTTACAGATATCAAAGTACGTTCTTATCTAATGAATGTGACATATATATACCACAAATGTTTTATGATGACAATCTGCCTAATGTTTATGGAAGCTCATATGAAGAATTTGTAGTTTTGTTGTCATATGATGAGTTGATATAGGATCACAGTGGATTGGATCAGATAGATAAGAGTGGCACTGTTATCATATTTTTGAAACATGAGGCAGAGAGCTTTTTGTTTGACAGAGGTAAGAGTTGATTTCAGTTGTCGGGCTTTGGGCCTCTTGTAGATAATAAACATATTATATAATTTCTTTCCCTTTCAGTTGTGTGTTTTCTTTCAGTAAGAGGTTTCCCCAGTTTTTGAGAAGAGCCAAAAGTTTTGAGAGGTGAAAGTGAAAAGAGTTAAAATCTGATTTTTAGTTTTAGGGTGGTCTCCTACTCCAGAGATCTATGGTTCTTGATATAAACTTATATTTAACCACCCTTAGTCAGAGCCACTATTGGTACTCTCAAATTTGGCACAAATTTGGAGTGACCATTTTGTGAATTTTCTATAAGGCCAAATGATTACCCTAAAATTTTTTTTGTGAGAAGTCTTAGTTGGAGTGCTTGTAAAATATACCCTGGTGATTTTCATGATGCACCACTTTGGAAGAGGGTTCAGTACCTTTCATTTGACATATGAAGTGGGTTCCAGCTCCTAAATTTCAATTCTAGCATGTTTAGGCACTAGTCATTTTGAGGTATTCATATAAATCTGCATTTTTGCTAAGGTGTCATTTTGTTGTCCCATGCCTAGTTTGCTTTTGAATATCTTGCACCCTATTGATTTTCATAAGTCACTACTTTTGGAATGTGTTACATGCATATCAGAGAGTCTATGTTTCAAAACCCAAGCCATTTCAAATCAGTTTGATAAGTTTCCATATTCCCCAAATTTGGTTGCCCAGAATTATGTATATCTTTGTTCTGCCTAGAAATTTGAATAGCCCAGTTTGACTTGTTATAACCTTTGATCAGTTGATTCAATTGAAAAAGTTCCTTTTTTCTACTTTGTTTTGGGGTTTTCCTTGTAGATATTCTGAGGAGGTCCCTGTTGGGCTTGGGAAATTTTATTGCAAATTAGACTTCTATGTATCTGTGATATTCAAAAGGCTTATTATTTGGACTTGTTGAAGCAGAATTCATTAATGGAATATAGTGTAGTTTTCCCTCTTTCATATTATGTTGTCTCTTTTCACTTTATTTGTGCTATAGTGTGTTTCACCTATAAGACATTTGAAATACACCTACTATAAGGTAGCATGTCTAATTATTTATGAGTTGCTTTCAAGGAAAGGACTAAGTTTCATAGATAATTTCAGAGAGCAAAGCATTATGATAAGATTTGATGCAAAAGTATGTATATGAGAGGATAGTTTGTGAGGCACTCTATCTCAACTACATGTAGTTTGTAAGGCACTCTACAGTATCTCCATTGGTTTATTTCTCCTAATTCATGTTTTCATTGACTCTTTGCCCTAGGGATAGGCACTAGTCTAGGATATAGTTTGCACTTGGTTCTTCATCCAATATCATATCAAAATCAATCAATCAATTTCATTTAGTTTTTAGAACAAGTGAGATGAACTCATTAGGGACTCATATCAGAAAGATATTGTCCATTTTAGTGATTCCTTGGAGAGTGAATCAACTAGGCTATCCCTCCTTAAAAGGAAGAAGGATGAAAATCCTTGTATCACTAGTTTATGCTATATTTACAATCATGGTTTGTATGGTTAAGTTTTGCATTTGGTTATGCTTGGTCATGTGCAGAGTATTTCATACATTGATTTAATAAGCTCCTAATAGAAAATCAGTGTCCACTTTTATATATACTATGTAAATGGCTATCATTAAGAGGTAATACCTACCTGAGTATATGTGGAGCTCAAAAATGAAGAAGGATCTTATTGAATCCTTAGAAATTAGGTTTTTCTTGTGTCTAAATCAGAAATAAGCAGCATGGTGTTCAAGTAATTATTCAAGCACTGTGGTTCATACAAGAAAAATCCCTAATAGGAGGCTAGTTTCTCTAGCTTCTAGTGGGTGAACGACACCTTCATCTATTACAATCTGCTCATACCTACCCGAGATGTTGGGTACCACCTCTCCAAAGAGGCAATGGATCTAGTCAAAATTTATGGCCATTACTACATCCAATTCCAGTAACATACTTACATTTGGGTAACCGGCTTCTCTGGGAAACCTTATCTGTTGCCCAAGCACTATGGGAACAAAATAATCCTCTTAGAGTATTGCAAATAGATGCTGGAGTTGCACACCTTATACAATATAAAGAAGGTGGTGAATGTTCCATTCCCAATCACTTGTGGGAATTACACATGCAGTCTAGCCATAGCCAAAGAGGCAAAAAAAAAGCTCAAAAGCCTAAGCTTAAAAGAATTTTATCTTGTGTGGAAGAACATTGATATGCTTGGCAAAATTTCAATGACACTTCCCCGGGCATCAGAGCCCCAAAGATTTCACATGGAGGATTTCTGGGAAGATTTCCAGGATGATGTTGAAGTCCAAAGCTGGCACTTTGTCTGGATGATGATGGGGATGATGGAAATATTGAAGCTCCAGAAATTCTTGGATTACTTCTCAGACACTGGGTCCACAATAGACCCCTAGTACAAGGAAAGGGGAGTTGACAAGATGTCCCTCCCTCCAGTAGATTGGAACACTCAGGAGGGGACAACCATTGTAGATATCACTTGCAAGATGGCCGAGCATAGCCATGAATACTTTAAGAGGGTATGCCTAGGGAGCACCCATAGAGTTGGCTTGACAGTATAGAAGATGACTTCCGGGGCTAGAACCTCTTTGCAGGGAGAAGATAAAGGAAAAAGAATAATGGGAACTCCAATGCTACTAGAGAACCCCACAAAATAGCAACTAAAGAAAATGTTGGCAGCCTCCCAATAGATGAAAGATAAACTAATTATGTGGTTGGCTACTCTAGTGCTCATGATGGGACCCGTCCATCCTCCCTCTTCCCCTTCACTAGTAGTATTAATGGTCTGGTGACAAGAATGGGAGCGGAAGAGGAGCAAGCGGATCTAATGGATGCAGGACCCCCTTTGGTAACTAGGAGAAGGAAAAGGAAAACTACCTCTCAACCAAGGGCGGAGCCGGAGCTTGGGATGCCAAACATCCCAGAAGTAAAAATCATTTCTTCTGACTCCATAGAGCTATAGAAAGAACTGGAGCACATCCCAGAGAATCCTCCTCCCCATGAAGAATTTGATGATGTATTTAGAACTAATGAGTTTGGGAATTTGCATGGGGACATCATACAGTCGGAAAAAGAAATCACAGTGCAGGAAGAAGTTCCAGAATAAGAACCCGCACAAGAATAGGAAGCCCGAGTAGAAGAAGAAAATGGGGAGGAACAGGTGAAGACTTTTGAAGTCCTAGAGATACAAGTTATAGGGGCTAAAGGCCAATAGATGCAAGATAAGAAAATGGCATCAATTGGGCAAATCAGACCCATGGGAATAACTGTGACCCCAACCGCTATGCTCCCAACACCACTCCCAAAGGTAACATTTGGGGAAGTGATCACAGCAGCCCAAACATTGAATCTCAGCTTGACACCTCCCCCACCTCTAGAAAACACACCAATAGAAGAAAGCATCCCAATAATAGAGGCTGGTAAAGAGCAGCCACAGGATGAAGAAGAGAACCCTAGGGCAATAAATGATGATCCTAACACTACTAAGGATACAGATAATGGGGCACAAGATGCAACCACCACCGGAGTAAATATCATTGATGAACCAAAATATATAGGGAAGGAGCCAAAGGTGGCTCATATTATTGAAGGGGCGCAACAAAACCTCAGGGAGGAATCACAAGAACACATTCTAGCTACAAATCCACCCTTACCGCCATAGTGTTGGTGGAATCTCGAAATAGGAAGGCCTCAAAAACACCCAGGGCCCATCTCTCCTTGGTGGAGATGATGATGCAGGCACAAAATCCACCAAAGGCTAAGAAAGCCCGAACAGTCCACACTCTTTGGACTGAGCCAGGTAGAGATACAGTTGCAGTGATTGCGACACCTTCTCCAGATGTTGATGAAGCAATGGCTAAGGCAAGAGATTACAATGTCATAGAGGTTTCACTAGGGAAGAGAGGGAAATAGAGTGAATTAGACCTATTGAAAGAAGTAGCCAAGGCAGTAGAGGCTTGCTAGGAGAAAGAGGCCCAAAAATTCAAGGCAAAGAAGGAGAAAAATGCAAATCTTATGGGACTGCTAATTGAGCTAGCATGGCCCATTAGCATCATTCCCCTGGGTGCCTCCACATCTGATGCACTACTTCCTCAAAGAAACATAGACTCATTATGGGTGATGAAAAGAAAGGCCTAGGCGGTTGATGAGTGGGTTACCTTACAGTTGGGAAACGTCTAGAGTTTCTTAGTGTCCACACTCCTAGACCTATATGCGGCCCACCACATCCTACACAAGGCCAAAACTACCATCTCCATATGGGAGGGAGATATAAAAAATTACAAAGCATGGAAGGTTGAGTAGAAGAACTCATCAGCATCGGAGAGGAGATTGTCTCTGAGTCCATAATTTTGGGAGAGGAGTCATTTGATTTTGTAAGGACCTAGCACTCTAGACTTGACCTCACATTAGGGGTAATCAAGAAATTGGTAGGGACCCTATGTGGTAAGACCAATGTGGTCCAATATTATTTCAATTTGTATAAGTCTTTTATTTTGAAGGTCTCTAGACCTGATCCATTTAGCACTGACACATGCACTCCAGAGGAGTATGTTTTGGGAAAGTTTGATGAATTAATGGAATCAAGGTACCAATCCCTGGAGGGGATATACAGAGCAAAGATGACATGAATAACTCGCATGGTTCTCAGAGGTCATGATGCAACAAAAATGGCTGAAGAATTTAAGGCAAATGTTCCAGACCTGGGTGAGAAGATTGAGGTGGTCAAGTACCACAGAGCCGGCCTTACAGACATTGATGAATATGGGATCTCCCACCTCCTTGAGACCTTCAATGACAGAAAAATACAATAAAGATTCTCTGGGTGCCAGAGAAAAATTTCAGGAGAAATGTTTGTATTCTTTATTCTTTGGGAGCCTAGCTCCCGGATCCTAGAGTTTTGGATCCCACAATTTTGTATTCTTTAAGTTACCCATGTCTCGGTTCCCAAGACCGACCGATCACTTTCAAGGAAGTTAATAAAGGTTTTCAGAAGATAGGTAACCACAACAAGGCATGTTATATCAACAAGAGGTTTTCTGATAGATGGTCTTCCCAAGGCGTCACTTCAATGTTACACCTAGCGCATTGGAGACAGGGTGCCGCTTTCCCATTTATGAGGCATGTAGCCTCGATCCCTGGGGGATCAAATTTCTTCCTTCTCCTAGCTCTCTTCTCAAGGTTGATTCTTCCATTCCTCTTTTCTTGTCTTATTCTTTTGACATGTCAGACCTTCTCCGTCTTGAGGTCTTTTGTAGCATGGTGTAGGTAGTACCGGCCACTGGGAAATAGTATTATATTGTAAAAATGTAAATAAGTTAGGTTAGTTTTAGGTCAAATAATGTGTATAAATATTAAGTTCGGCCTCATTCCAAGGGTCGGTGAAATTTATGATTTTGCATTCCATAGATAATAGCAGTATAGTTTTCTCAGTTCTTAGTTGTAGAGCTCAATGCTCCATAGTTTTTAAGCTTACAGTAGTTAAATACTCCCTTAGAGCCACCATTGTACCATGCACCAATGCTTGCTGGAGATGCATTAATGAAGGAGGATTTTTATCAATGATGTTGGCATTCTAACTTCTAGGTTAATGGTATTTTATGCTTTGTGCTCTTTATGTCCTTTTCTCTGATACTTAAAGTAGATTAATGACCTCCTTTTCCTTTACTGCTGATCAAATATGAGTTGATGGTCTTGTGTTTCTTTGGTATTTAGTGTAGTGTGTTAGAGCATTGTCAATGTTTTGAATGTTTAGTATAACTATAGGTAGATGCAATATTTCTAACTTTGCAGTATCTTTTAATGTTTATTTGTTAAAATGAATGTATACTTGTAGGAAACCCCACTTACCTAATTCCCTAGAGAAGACGAGTTAAGATAACTAGCTATCCCCCTCAAAAAAAATAGTCACATCTCCCAACTAAGCCCTGCACTGTTGAGACCTGACTCTCATGTGCTTGGAGGCCCAGGGAATCTCATTTCCCCAGACAACCTTTACAGGTGAAGTTGGTCGGTACCCTAGTAGCCAATGACAACTTACCTCTGTTGGCAAACATGGTCACAAAGTCTCATCAACAAAAACTGGTGCTAGAAGGAGGGCATGAACTCATCCCCCTCAGAAGATTTAGATTTTACACCGCCTGAGGGTTCCCCAAGCCATAGTTTTATGAGTCAAGCTTTCAGTGGGATTAGATCATTCTCACCAGAAAGATTCAAAAGAATCCTTAGATCATCTCCCAACCCTGAAAGGTTTGTCAAACTCGAGCCTCTTACTCAGAAAAAATGGACCCCAAAAACCAAATCAGCCACCATTGTCTGGGGATCTAGTACGACCCAAAATACCTAAGTCCCCCAGACAATCATGGGGATTAACGCTCAACCTAGTCAAAATCCAACACCCCCGATGGCCACATATTTTGGAAATACCGGGTCCCCAATGTGAACTTTTCCTAGTGCAGCCAATGGTTTACCTTTGCACCCAGAAAAGATTTGTCCCTGATATGAGCACTTAGGCTCACGAACTGCAGAAGAGAATCTACAGGCATACAAAGATGTCATTAACTGACACCAAATCCAACATCAAGATGTTGTGACCCGGATGTTCCCTCTATCCCTGGGATAGAAAAAACTAAACTGGTACCTTAATCTTCCTACCAACTCTATCAATAGTTGGCAGGACATGGAGGATACCTTCCTGGATGCCTTTCGCATACATGTGGACCCAGTGTGGTCCCATAGCTAGTTCATTTCTATTAAGAGGGAGCTAAATGAACCTCTTGCAGTATTCAACCATTGGTTCCAATGCTCCTTGAAGCGGTGTATGGGTCCCTTCATCCCATCCACGGATGTGACTATCCAAACCTATCTTAACATGATGGACCCCTTTTTTGCCACTCTCCTCTGGAGAACTACCCTCCCTAGTGACTGGGACACCTTGGAAAAAGTTTACAACCTAACCTTGGAGTTTTCTTGAGGTCTTAACAAATCCCTGGGCAGGATTGGGTAGAGCGCGCCATATAACATGATCCCTAGTGGAACTTCTTACACTAGGGGATATAACCCCAATCAAGCAATGGGAACCCTCATGATGGCCACAAATCCCCCCCACCACTGATAGACCAGCTGGCCTGGTATGTTTATCCATCACAAACCCAAACAACACTGGGTCTGGAATCTTTTCCTTGGAACCAGCCATAGAAAATGCAACAACCACAGACACAACCACTTGGAGTGCCTTTCTTCCAGTCATCTATGACTAGAGGATTGCCACCCTCAACTCTAGAGAACACTGTCACTTTCCTAAGAAACCAACAACAACAACCATCACATTGTGACACAAATACATAGTTGACCGTTGAGGTTGAATCCCTTTAGTGAATATTGTCTACATTGACTATGGACATGGGTCAACTAAAGGTGGGGTCCTTTGCACCCCACAACACCAATTCCCAAAGAGGGAACATTTTCTTCGGCCAATGAAACAATAATGCCAGAGGAAGAAATTTCAATAGTGGGCCCCAACCCAGCCAACAACAATGGAATAACAATGCCAATATCAGAGGTCCTCCTCCTAACCAAAACACCAATCCAAGTGGTGTTGAACCATCCCATTTCACTCCAATCATAGACTTCTAGCCCATGTCCAATTGGTGTAGATTTCATGACATAGGCTCCCACAATGAGGTAAATTGTGCCATGCTGGAGAAATTCATCATGATTTCCTAGTTGGACAGACAACAAGCTTCTAATCCTACTCCCCAAGAGCCTCCTATACAAGAGCCCACTCATGGTGCCTTTGCATATGAGACCATCTTCTTTGGAATGGATAGAGAAGATGAAGAAGAATCCAAAGTACAGGGATTCTTTGATGAATCAATTTTGGCCTTTGAGGCCAATGCCTTCACCAACTCGTAGAATCCCTACAACACTCAGAGTCAAGCTGGTAAAGGACTATTTTACATGCCCACACCTCCCAAAGACACCCCCTAGGACAACACAACCAATTGGTCTATCCCTCCAAAAGGCCCTAGCTCTAACTAAGCAAAGGACTCAGTCAAAGGAAGCCACCAATTCTCAGGAGGAAGGTTTGACATCATGAAGGCGTTAGAACAACTCACCACCTCCATGACCTTGATGGAGGTTTTATTGAATTGTCCTGAGTAGAAGAAGTCTCTTCTAAAGCTCTTGGGAAATCCAAAATCCATTAGTCACCCAGCCAAGACTATGTCTTTTGAGGATGCCAAGGTGGCTATCTTCCAAGGAAATATTGAAGACCCTCCCTTCCTATTAGGCTTGAATATACAAGAGAAAAACATATGTAATTTCCTAGTAGATTCTGGGGCTTCGGGCAACATCATGCCTCTATCTATATGCCAGAAGCTCAGATTTCACCTCACCTCATCCAACGGTGCAGTAATCCAACTAGATAAAACTACTATAAAAATGGTGGGTGAACTGAAAAAATGTCCAGATTCAACTCATCTAGGACACCATAATAGCCAGTACAATCAACATCAAAGTGGTGGACATCCTAGAGACTTACGGGATGTTACTAAGTCAAAATTAGTCTAAGTCCCTAAATAGATACTTCTTGAACGACTTCTCCCACTTATGGCTCCCCTGGGAAGGAGAATCTAACAAGATTTGGGTTGAAAGCGAACCCTGGATGAGACAGGCCCTCACTAAAGTCGGGAGGGTGAATGAGGTCCTATTCTCTGAGACTTCCCCTGGGGTGTACCAGCCTTTTGAGAACATTTGATTTCACCCCCAGGGAGGACCCCATAGTTCTACAGAGAACTTAGGACCTGGAAGAAAAATTAAGGGTTGAGGGTAACTCTCAGGGTGCCACAGCAACTCTTGTAGCACTCTTGTCCGACACTTGGTGCCGGGTGCATTACCAGAAAAATTCACAGCTAGAGTGTGAACCTTGTCTTACCACTGCTACCCGACATATTGATGCCCTCTAGAGAAAAGAACATATAGTTGATTCCCCGGGACTCAGCACTTCCACTGATGGTGCCTCTTCAACACCGTTTTCCTAGGAATCCCAACCAGAAGCCTCTCCAGAGGTAAACCTCACCCATGTACCATCAGCGCTAGAGGAAACTCCTCCCAAGCCTCCCAAAACCAATCCAAAGACCACTTCGTCTTCTCAGCCCTAGGTTACAAATGATGACTTGTGGACCCTTAAGATCGATGGGTCCCAATCCAAACAAGGTTGTGGGGCCAAAGTGAAACTAATCAACCTATGGGAGAAATCCTTCCTCATGTCCTATAGGTTATAGTTCAATTTCACAAACAACATCATGAAGTATGAGGCTTTGGTCCTTGGACTCTTATTTGCGCTCAGGAAAGGAATCACTCACCTTCAGACCCTGGGTGATTCAGAGTTAATTGTTAAATAAGTCCAGAGTCAATATACCTATCACGACAAAAGGTTGGCTGCACACCGCAACTAGGCATGGAGCCTTTTTGAAGATTTTGATGCTTTCAATATTGATCTTATTCCCTAGAGACAAAATTATGTCCCGGATGCCCTTGCTCTTTTTTCCAGCACACTTGAGCCCATAGCTGGCTCGCGACTCTGGAGATTTTCTATTGAGATGATCCCCACCCCATCCATTCCAGAGAATGTAACCCACTTTCAGGTCTTTGAGGATGACCAACATATCCTAGCCTTTATGGCCAATGTTGGTGTCTTTAAGGACCAGATAGTGGAAGAGATAGACCATGATGATACTGGACAAGGTGATGAAGATGATGAGATCATGGACCTACCAACCCATACCATTCCTAAGGGGATGGTCACACTTGAATGAATATTTGACTCAGACCCTCAGGGCTGGGAAAAGATATCATCCTCCTCTAAGGGAGGAAATTTTGAGAGATTAAACATCAGCCAGCCCAATGAAGAGAAAATGATACACATTGGCACCTCCTGCTCCCCTAAAGAAAAGGAGAAGATTCTCGCAGTTCTCCAAGAATACATTGATGTGATTGCATGGGGGTATGAGGATTTGAAGACATATGATACATCCATTATGAATCATACTATCCCACTCAAACTTGATGCTAAGCCTTTACAACAAAATCAATGACTGGTCAACCCACTGATCGAGCCTTTGATTCATCAGGAGGTCCAAAAACTGATGTCATCCCAGATAATCTTTCCAATCCAGCACACCATGTGGGTTTCCAACCTCATCCCCGTAAGGAATAAAAGTGGCAAGATCTGCCTTTGTATGGATTTATGAAATCTGAATAAGGCCTCCAAGAAAGATAATCACCCTCTCCCCTTATTGGATGAGGTGTTAGAAATTATGAATGGATCACAAATGATGTCTTTCTTGGATGGGTACTCTAGGTATAACCAATTCATGGTTAAATTTGAAAATAGAGACAAAACAAATTTTAACACCAAGTGGGGAATGTTTTCTTATCAGAGAATTCCCTTCAGCTTGATTAACGTAGGGGATACATTTCAAAAGGCTATGGACACTGTGTTCAAGGATGATTTGACTATCTTTTCCTGGGACAGGCGTGATCATTCTACCCACCTCACCCAGATCTGCGAGAGATGTCACCGGTATGGAATATCCCTCAACCCTAAGAAATGTATATTCGGGGTCACTAAAGGGAAGTTGCTCAGGCATATTGTCTCTAAGAAGGGTATATCCATTAACCCTAAGAGAGTTGAAGCACTATTGAACCTACAAATGCCTAATAGCAAGAAGGAAATGAGATCTTTCTTTGGAAAGATCAACTTTGTCTGGTGGTTCATCACTGGATTCGCCGAGATCATGAAACCACTCAACAAAATGATGAAGAAAGATACCAAGATTGAGTGGAGTCTTGAAGAAAAGAGGGAATTCACCCAAATCAAATAAATGATAATGGAGGCACCAGTTCTGGCTAGCCTGGACTACTCCCTCCCCTTCTACATTTATTCCTTTGCTTCGTCGTGTTCCACTGTGATAGTATTGACCCAAAAGGTCGAAGGGGAAGAATGAACAATAGATTTCATGATCTCCCCATTCAAGAACATCAAATTCTGGTATTCAAACTTAGAGAAACATGCCTTTTCTCTCGTTCATGCTGTGAAGAAATTCTGACATTATTTTCTCCGAAGCAAGGTGCATGCTATCATTCTGGACCAGGCAGTAAAATCTCTACTAATGCAGAGTAAATTGGGTGAAAGATGGGGGAAATGGATGGCCATCCTCCAAGAATATGATTTGGAAATGAAACCCATGAAGATAGTTTGAGGCCAAGGACAATGTAGAGTGATGGTAGAAGAGACTCCCCACATAGAATGTCAGACATATATAGTGGAGTCCATCACTCAAGACCCATAGTACACAGACCTGGTATACCTATTATTGAATAACCAATGTCTAGAGGGATTGACTCCAAACAAATTTTGTGCCCTGCAATTGAAGAGCACACACTTCATAATCAAAAACTCCACGATTTTTGTAGGAACTATGAGGGAGTGTACCTCTGATGCGTCAATAGGGTTCAAGCTGCAAAAATAATTGAAGAATTTCACGGGCAGTTTGGAACGGGGCATGGCTCAACTAATGCCACTGCCCATCAGATTCTTTGGGATAGATACTATTGGCCCTATATCTTTAAAGATGTCTACACTCACATCCAGAAGTGCCATACTTGCCAAACCACAACACATCATGAGCGAAACCCAGCCATGCCTTTGCAGCCAGTTTTTGAAGCTTGACCCTTTGCCCAATAGGCATTTGATTTTATCAGGGAAATCAACCCCAACTCATTTTCCAACCACCGGTACATCTTAACTACTACCGATTACTGCATGCGGTGGTCATCAAATTCCTAGAAGAAAACATTATCACAAGGTTTAGCATGCCCTTTGCTATAGTATGTGAAAATGGTCCAGTGTTTTCTTTGGTGAAATTACTTGTTTGGACCTATGACAAGAAGATCACTCTAAATTTCTCTAGCAACTATTACCCCTAGGGAAATGGTGTTGCTGAATCGACCAACAAAAATTTTCTTGAAGTGACCAAACACCTATTAGAATAGAATCCCTGGGACCGGCACCAAAAGTTGAGATTTTCCCTCTGGGTGGATTGTTTTTGAATTAAGGCCACCCTGGGGACATCCCCATTCCACCTAGTCTATAGCCAAAACCCAGTGTTCCCCATTAACTTACACATCCTAGTTTTACAGTTTATGCAAGAATTTAGTAACTGGGACAATATTGTGGAGGTTCTGCTCCTAAATCTTGTACTGATGAGATGTAGCCCTTGAACATTTTGCGCATCACCAAGTAGTAGTGAAACAATGGTTTGATCGGAGAGCCCAGTATAAGGCCTTTCAAATCTCAAACTTGGTCCTCTTGTGGGATAAAGCCTGGGAAAAGAAAGGAAAGCACACTAAATTCCAACGGCTCTCACTCGGACCATATTTGATCTCAGAGATTGGTGAGGCAAATACCTATCACCTTAATACCATGACCGGAGAACCCATCCCATTTCCCTTCAATGGATAGTTTCTCAAACATTATTTTGAATGAGGAAGGTTTGTTTGGGGTTGTACTATATGTAAATCTTCTTGCTTGTAAATATTTCCTTCCTGGTGCTCTGTTTGGAGCACCTTGTCTTGTAAATAGTTTTGTTGGCTCTCCTCCAAGACTGCCCCCTTCTTTTTTTTTTTGTTTTGGCTTCATTTTTTTTCTTTTTTGGGTTTCCATCATTTTTCTCCCCTTCTGTAGGCTGGTATGCTTCACATAACATCTAGTCTCTGGGATGGTACCTTTTACATTTATGTTGAAATAGGAATCCATTATTAGCACAGTGGAATTGGGCCGGTCTCCAGAGTTATTTTGTATGTCTGGTAACAAGCTATGAGTAATCTTCATCAGTTTCATCCCCAGAAGTCTGGAATTAGTTAATTTTAAATCAAAAGGAATGAGTAATTGGACACACTAAGAGTAGATCAGTCACACTGGTTTGTTAGCCCAGGTCTGAACTTTTAAGATTCTTTCTGGGTCCAGAGTTTTTTCTTCTCCATTTAGAAAATTGAGTTGGATGGAAAGGTGAAAGAAGTATCACCGTTAAATTTAGCTAAGCTTAAGCTTAATGGTGAAAGAAGTACCGCCCTCCCATCTAGAAAAGAATAAAATAATAAGGAAAGAAAAGATGGGATGAAAACTCCAGTATCTGGGAGAAATGAGAAAATTTGATGACTTTGGATTAATATATTTGGTGCCTCCTCTCTACTTCTCCCAGAGGTCATCGGCTTGATTCCCTTCCAAAGCACACACTTCACAGCTAACAAAAGACCAAGGATTGAATCATGTATGGGCTAGATTTTCTCACACACCTCGCCCCTTGTAAATAGGATGCTTTGAGTAATGATTGATTCTAGTTTTTCTAACCAGAGACTCTATGGTTCTCAAATGTGCTAAGGCATTCATCCTAGATAGTCACCATTTGTTATGCCCTACATACCTATCCCTACATTTTGTGTGCAAAATGTTGGGTCCCCTCTTTTCACTTTTGGCTCTTGCCTTGTTTTTTGCCTTCTTTGTTTTTGTTGTTTTCTTCTCTGGGTTTTCCCTCCCATGAGGTTTGTTTTTCTTTCTACTTTTGTCTTTCGTGTCTCTGGGACCCGGTCCCAAAGTTGGTTGTTCTTTCTAGAGCCAGACTCCAGACTCTGGGATTCTCTGCCACAATGTCTTCCCCTCACAGGAAGGTATGGTTTCTTGGGATCCCCAGGCCCAGAGTCTGGAGGTTTGCTTGTTTCAGAGTCTGCGGGGAAGAAGGTAACTTGATTTTTACCTTGGGTATAAATAGAAATTACATGTCACTTTCATAGTTACCACGATTAAAATACTTAGAGCTTTTAGAGTGATTCCTTGGTGATTTGAAGTGTGATTAAGTTGTGAATTACACTGAGCTTAGTGGATAATTACAAGTTGATTTTTGGTGTTGATTGGTGATCATTCAAAGGTTGAAGCTATTGTAGAGTGGTCCTAGTGTCTTCTTTCCTTTCCATTCTTTGAATTTCCAGGTAGGTTCTCTAGTTTCACTTTGTGTTTTTGCTTTTCGCATCTTCTGCTTTTGGTTCACCACCCGTTGGTGGGTTGGCTCTGCCAGAGGGATATCCACCCTCTGTGCAGCTATAGATTAGTGTATATGTTGTATTTTTACTTAGGTTTAGTCATGTAGATGCTGTGTAAATTTGTAAAGGGCTCGTAAATATTGTATCTTTGTGTATATATGTTTTAGCCTTCAGCCCTCTGTATTTTTATGTATATACCCTTTGGCTTTGTTGTGTCTTTGTATATATGTGGTGTATATCTATCTGGTCTTGTATCAAGCTCGCCATGCTTTTCCCATATTTCATTTGAGTTTGTGAGCTCACCCCGCAATGGAATACCACCTGGTTGGAGCTCGGCTCTCTGCTGGTTTCAACCATGGTAGTTTTCTCTCTCCACTGTCAAATCAGCCTTTATGGCACATTTATGTCCCATGTGTGCATTCAAGACTGCCCAAGTGGCATCCATTTTATGCACATTTGGACAACTGGCATTATCACCACCATAACTCCCCATTTATTGCATAACCATGTGATGCCTACGTGGGCCTGACAACTCACTTTCTGGTCACATCTTCCAATGGTTAGTTTTTTGGACCCCGGGTCCTTCATCTTCACCCAGCCTATATCTTACTTTTGTCAAGTATGTTGAAACCCCTAGGCCTAGATAATGGTTAATTTTCTAAAACTACATTATGCATATATATCTTTTCAAGATATTGACTCAAGCTAACTTTTCAAGTGAAAGACGTGCCTTGCTGGTAAGATCTCTGAATCCTAGAGTATTATTTATTCATAAATTCTAATAGTCACCTTACCTTGCAGGTTCTCAAAACACTACATTTTCACTATGTTAGAGGCTTCTACATCCTCACCACCCGGGATTCTAGAGCTTCCCTCCACGGCAGTCACCAGGGCAGCTGTCAAGTCCAAAATTGAGAGGGCTCTGGAGAAACTTTCCCTCAGCATGAAAAATTTGAAGGACAATGTTGCTGTGGGATCAAAGATCGAATCCCAAGTTCAGTTAATCAACCGACACCAGCGTAGGAATGTGGATAGAAATGTACGCCCTAGTTAAGATAATGTTTATTCAAAGATAGTTCAGAGACCCATTGGAGATCATCGTTGGGGATTCTGGGATCCTGCAGGCCACTTGCTTCCCATGCTCTGTGTAGGCCCCAGGACTCATTCTCACCCTTGCGGCACATTATAACTCCTCCATCTAGGCCATCATGCTTGCTACCCCAGTCCCAATCAGTTATCCCACTCCCATGGTGTCTCTTAACGCCGCAACCTTTGGGCAGGTTTGGGGATTCCCTAGTTTGACGAACCAACTATCGTTACCAGATCTAATGCTTTGGGGCAATTTCAGCAGCTGGAGCTCATGGCCTAGCAATATTTGAATAACCATTGGCTCAAGACCCTGAAGAAGGACCCTAAAAGAATGAAGTTAGAGATCCCCTGATCCAATTTTAAGGGAAGTATCTAGATAGGTATCATAGCACTATAGAGAATCTTTGGGAAACCCCATGCCCGAGAATTCTCAGGATGGATGTACTACTTCCTACTTGGCATCTCCATCGGCAAGCAATATTTTGATTGGGCCACCATCATTTTGAACCATGTGGACTCACAGTTCCTTTAGGTCACCCGGACCCATAAGTTCTATATGACATCCTATGTTCTCTAGGACCTTGCACAACAATGCCCTATCTTGAATGGGCTGCTTACATCAGGTGTACTTGGGGTTAGCCCAGGTCAAAGGCTCCCTGGGATTATTTCCCACAAATCTAATGGGAAGCTAGTTTCCCCAGCTTCTACTAGGTGAATGATGCCTTCATCTACTACAATCTACTCATGCCTACTTAGGATGCTAGGTGTCACCTCTCCAAAGAGGCAATGGATCTATTCATAAGTTATGGCCATTACTACATCCAATTCCAGCAACATACTTACATTTGGGTAACTAGCTTCTCCGGGAAACCTTATTTGTTTCCCAAGCACTGTGGGAACAAAATAACATTCTTAGAGTATTGCAGATAGATGCTGGAGTTGCACACCTTATACACTGTAAAGAAGGTGGTAAATGGTCCATTCCCAATCACTTGTGGGAATTACACATGCAGTCTGGCCGTAGCCAAAGAGGCAGACAGTGAGCTCAAAAGCCTAAGCTTAACATAATTTTATCTTGCATGAAAGAACTTTGATCTGCTTGGAAAAATCCTAACGACACTTCCTCAGCCATTAGAGCCCCACAGATTTCACATGGAGGACTTCTGGGAATATTTCCAGGATGATTTTGAAGTCTAGAGCCAACACTTTGTCCAGATGATGATGGGGATGATTGAAAGATTAAAGCTCCAAAAATTCCTAGATAACTTCTTGGACACCAGGTCCACAATAGACCCCCAGTACAAGGAAAGGGGAGTTTACAAGATGGCACTCCCTTTGGTAGATTGGAATTCCTAGGAGGGGCCAAAAACTGAAGATATCACTCACAACAAGGTCAAGTGTAGCCATGAATACTTTAAGAGGGTATGCCTAGGGAGCACCCACAAAGTTAGCCCGATGGTACAGAAGCTGACTTCTGGGGCCAGAACCTCTTCATAGGCAGAAGATAAAGGAAAAATAATAATGGAAACTCCAAACCTACCTGAGACCCTCAAAAAAGAGAAACTGAAGCAGATGCTGGCGGCCTCCCAGTAGATGAAAGATAAACTGATTATGAGGTTGGCTACTCCGGTGCTCATGTTTGGACCCGTTCGTCCTCCCTCTTCCCCTTCACTAGTAGGATTAGTGGTTTGCATGATAGGAATGGGGGTGGAAGAGGATAAGGTCACTCTAATGTATGTAGGACCCCCTTTGGTAACCAAGAGAAGGAAAAGGAAAACTACCTCTCAACCAAGGGTGGAGCTGAAGCTTGGGATGTTGAACATCCTAGAAGTACAAATTGTTTCTTCTGACTCCCTGGAGCTGGAGAAAGAACTGGAGCACATGCCAGAGAATCCTCCTCCCCATGAATAATTTGACAATGTATTTAGAAATGATGAGTTTGGGAATTTGTAGGGGGACATCATACAATCGGCAGAAGAAATCACTGTGCAGGAAGAAGTTCCAAAATAAGAACCTACACAAGAATAGTAAGCTCAGGCAGAAGAAGAAAAGGGGTAGGAATAGGTGAAGACTTCTAAAGTCCCAGAGATAGCAGTTATAGGGGCTAAAGGCCAATATACACAAGATGATAAAATGACATCGGTTGTGGAAACTGGACCCATAGGAACAACCCTGACCCCAACCGTTGTGCTCCCAACACCACTCCCAAAGGTAAAATTTGGGGAGGTGATCATAGTGGCCCAAATATTGAATCTTATCCTAACACCTCCCCCACCTCTAGAAAACACACCAATAGAAGAAAGCATCCCAACAATAGAGGCTGGTAAAGAGCAGCAGTAGGATGAAGAAGAGAACCCCGGGACAAAAATGATGATCCTAAAACTACAAAGGATATAGATACCAGGGCACAAGATGTAAGCACCATTGGAGTAAATATCACTGATGAACCAAAATATATAGGGAAGGAGCCAAAGGTGGCTCATACTATTGAAGGGGCGGAAGAAAACCCCAGGGAAGAATCACAAGAATAGATATTGGTCACAAAGCCACCCCTATCACCATAGTGGTTGGTGGAATCTCGAAAGAGGAAGGCCCCAACAACACCCAGGGCCCATCTCTCCTTGGCAGACATGATGGCATAGGCACAAAATCTGCCAAAGGCTAAGAAAGCCCAGACAGTCTACACTCTTCAAACTGAGCTAGGTGGAGATACAGTCGCAGTGATCGTGACACCTTCCCCAGATGTGGATGAAGCAAAGGCTAAGGTCATAGATTACAATATCATAGAGGCATCATTGGGGAAGAGAGGGAAACAAGGTGAATTAGACCATTTGAAAGAAGTAGCCAAGGCAATAGAGGCTCGCTACGAAAAAGAGGCCCAAAAATTCAAGGCAAAGAAGGAGAAAAATGCAAATCTTATGGGACTACTGACTGAGATAGCATGACCCATTAGTGTCATTCCCCCAGGTGCCTCCACATCTAATGCACCACTTCCTCAAAGCAACATAGACTCATTGTGAGTGATGAAAATAAAGGCCCAAGCACTTGATGAGTGGGTTACCTTATAGTTGGGAAATGTTTGGCGTTTCTTAGTGTCCACAATCCTAATCCTATATGCATCCTACCACATCCTACACCAAGTCAAAACTACCATCTCCATATGGGAGGGAGATATAAAAAATTACAAAGCATGAGAGGTTGAGTTAGAAGAACTCATCGACATTGGAGATGGAGAGGAGATTATCTGCAAATCCAGAATTTTGGGAGAGGATTCATTTGATTTTGTAAGGACCCAACACTCAAGACTTGACCTCACATTAGGGGTAATCAAGAAACTGGTAGGGATCCTACATGATAAGACCAATGTGGTCCAATATTCTTTCATTTTGTATAAGTCTTTTGTTTTGAAGGTCTCTGGAGCTGATCCGTTTAGCACCAACACATGCACTCCAGAGGAGTATGTTTTGAGAAAGTTTGATGAATTAATGGAATCAAGGTATCAATCCCAAAAGGGGATAGATGGAGCAAAGATGATGTGAATAACTCACATGGTGCTCCAAGGTCATGATGCGACAAAAATGGCTGAAGAATTTAAGGAAAATATTTTGAACCTGGGTGAGCAGATTGAGGTGGCCAAATACCGTAGGGCTGGCCTTAGAGACATTGATGAAGATGGGATCTCCCACCTCCTCTAGACCTTCAATGATAGAAAACAACAATAAATATTCTTCAGGTGCCGAAGAAAACTTTCAGAAGAAATTTTTTATATTCTTTATTCTTTGGGAGCCGAGCTCCTAAATCTCAGAGTTCTAGATCCCACATTTTTGTATTCTTTAAGTGATCCATGTCCCGGTTCCCAAGGCTGACTGATCACTTTCAAGGTAGTTAATAAATTTTGTCAAAAGATAGGTAACCACAATAAGGCATGTTAGATCGAAAAGAGGTTTTCTAACAGATGGTCTTCCCAAGGTGTCGCTTCAATGTTACACTTGGCGCATTGAAGACAAGGTGTCGCTTTCCCATTTATGAGGCATGTAGCCTTGATCCTCGAGGGATCAAATTTCTTCCTTCTCCTCCTGGCTCTCTTCTTGAGGCTTATTCTTCCATTCCTCTTTTCTTTTCTTATTCTTCTGACATGTCAGACCTTCTCCATCTCGAGGTCTTTCGTATCATGATGTAGGTAGTACCGGCTATTGGGAAATAGTATTATATTGTAAAAGTGTAAATAAATTAGGTTAGTTTTAGGTCAAATGATGTGTATACATATTAATTTTGGCCTCATTTTAAGGGTCAACAAAATTGATGATTTTGCAGTCCATAGCTAATAGCAGTTTGGTTTTCTTAGTTCTTAGTTGTAGAGCTCAAAGCTCCATAGTTTTCAAGCTTTTAGTAGTTAAATGCTCCCTTGGAGCCACCATTGTATCATGCACCAGTGCTTGCTGGAGATACATTAATGAAGGAGGAGTTTTATCAATGATGTTTGCATTCTGACATCTTAGTTAATGGTATTTTATGCTTTGTGTTATTTATGTCCTTTTCTTTGATACTTAAGGTAGATTAATGACCTCCTTTTCCTTTGCTACTGATCAAATATGAGCTGATGGTCTTATGTTTCTTCAGTATTTAGTGTAGTGTGTTAGACCATTATCAATGTTTTGAATGTTTAGTATAACTATAGGTAGATGCAATATTTCTAACTCTGTAGTATCTTTTGAAGTTTATTTATTAAAATGAATGCGCGCTTGTAGGAAACCCCACTTACCTGAATCCTCAGAGAAGACAAGTTAAGATAACCAGATATCCCCCTCAAACAAAATAGTCACATCTCCCAACTGATCCCTGCACTATCAAGACCTGACTCTCATGTGCTTGGAGGCTCGGGGAATCTCATCTCCCCAGACAACCTTTATAGGCAAAGTTGGCCTGTACCCCGGTACCCGGTGACAACTTACCTCTATTAGCAGACCCAGTCACAAAGTCTCATCAACAACTTCCAAACCTATCATAGGCAGAGGATCTATCACCTTAGATAGAAAGAACAAGATAGGTGATGTTCTTTATGTTGATGATTTGCATCATAACCTACTATGTGTTCGACAATTGCTAGATAAAAGATATCAATTGGAATTCAAAAACAATAGATGCATTATTAATAACAAAGAAGGAGACATGATTGCATCAGGCTCAAAGACCAAAGATAATGTTTTTTAGCTTAACTCTGAAGTAAGTTGTTTTGTTGCAAAAGTGGATGACAATTAGCTATGGCACAAGAGACTTTGTCATATCAATTTTTATAACATAGTGAAGATAAGTAATGTAAAGGTATTAAGAGACCTTCCAAGTATCACAAGACCAGTTGATACTATGTGCAGGGAATGTGTGATGGGGAGGCATGTGAGAACCTCATTTAAGAGTAAACAGAACTCTATAGAGAACAAATTAGATCTAATACATATAGACCTATGTGAAACTACTCAAACAAGATCATACTATGGTGAAAGGTATTTTATTTTGTTTGTTGATGATTTCTCCAGGATGATGTGGGTTGTATTCTTAAAAGACAAATTTGAAGCTTTTGAGAAATTCAAAATATTCAAAGCTAAAGTTGAAAATGAATCTGGATTAAAGATAAAATGTCTGAGATCTAATAGAGGAGGAGAATTCACCTCTAACAAGTTTCTTGAGTACTACGAAGAACATGGGATCAAAAGAAAACTAAGTGCATCTAGGACCCCTCAACAAAATGGAATTGTAGAGAGGAGAAACATGATAATACTTGACATAGCGTGCACTATCATGATTGAAGGAAAAGTTGCACACACATATTGGAGAGATGCAGTTAATACAAAAATCTATACTATCAATATAATTCAACTGAGACCAGGCGCAGATAAAACACCTTATGAACTTTGGTTTGGTAATGTACCCATGGTAAAGTACTTCAGAATATTTGGAAGCAAGAGCTACATCAAGAGAGATGATGGTGTTGGAAAATTTGATGCTAGAAGCGATGAACGTATTTTTCTTGGTTACTCTACTAAATGCAAATCTTACAGATGTTTCAATTTAAGGCTGAAGAAAATCATTGAGAGTGCACATTTGAAGATTGATGATAGTTTCATGATTCAAGAAAGATACTATGAATACGCACCTATGATTGAAGATGAACCTAGACCTATCAATAAAGACACAGTTATTGAAGAAATGTTTGACTATATTGATGTTTCATGCAACAATCTTGAACCAAGTCAAGAAGAATCATAGATTATAGATGAGAGTGTCACTCCTAAAATCTCAAAATACACATCAAAATACCACTCTAAGGAAGACATCATTGGAGATCAGAGTGCTAAAGTCTTGACAAGATCCAAAGAAAAAGGTTCAACCATTGATGAAGAGGTATATTTACTTTCACAGATTGAACCCTTAAGTGTTGAAGATGTGTGCAATGATTCAGATTGGCAAAGTGCTATACAAGAAGAATTAGATTAAATAATGAGAAATGACACATGGGAATTGGTCCCTAGACCTTGTGACAAGAATGTGATTGGAACTAAGTGGATATTTAGAAACAAAATGAATAAAGATGGGACAGTGATAAGAAATAAAGAAAGATTGGTACGTAAAGGATATGCGCAAAGAGAAGGAATTGACTATTCTGATACTTTTTCCCCTGTGAGCAGACTGGAAGCTATAAAGTTATTTTTAGCCTATGCAACATTCAAGAACTTCAAGGTATATCATATGGATGTCAAGTCAGCATTTCTAAATGGAGACTTGAAGGAAGAAGTGTACATAGAGCATCCTGAAGGATTCAAACTTTTAGACAAAGCAGACATGGTATGCAGACTAAAGAAATCCCTCTATGGACTTAAACAGGCCCCAAGAGCATGGTATGAGAGACTTGATGGCTACTTAACAAATATTAGATTCAAAAAGGGAGCAGAAGTGTAATACCCACCTCTTGGGTTGCTTTTCAGTTTTGGTTGTCGATCTCGTTTAGGCCTTTTCATGTGTGTGTGGTTTATTTCACATGGTTTAGAGGATATTTATGTATCATGTTTCAGTATGTTATTGATTCATTGCTTAGAGTGTTTCATCTCCTATTTGCATATGATTTATGGTTATTTCATGATGTTGATGTATATGTCAAGATGTCATTTTGATTATGGTTTTCTAACAATACTAACCCTAGATTTATATGCACATGAATCATTTATATATTTTGCATTACTGTTTGACATGCTTGATATGGTATGGGATAGAGTCGTAGTTACTTGCTGTGGTGAGATCCACATGATAAACTAGTCTCAACCATTGTTTTCTATATTATATGCATGTATGCTCATCTTTGTGATGACAGGTTTGCAGGTACTGGGCTACGTCTTCCCTGAATTGGCAAGAGTGAGCATGCCCTATCACAATATCTCAATGGTAAGAGAGGGGAGATAGTATTCAGGTCCAAATCTATACCCTAAACCTTTATTTTGTCCTATTGATGGACAAAGAATCTTATTGACTACCCTAGTGTTTGAATCTGTCAAGTGGTGTAGATTCGTGAGCCTGTTTGTGTGTGTTGGGTTTCTATTTCAGTTGTTTGTCTGTTTCAGTTGATTATCTATTTGGATGAGTTTCAGGTGATTTGATTATGCTTTTAGCTTGATTTTGTTGGAATAATGATACATTTGGAATCAGTGAATGCACTTAGTGAAAACACTTATTCGGTTTTGAATGCTTACTGAGCTTATCACTCAGCCCACAGTCTATACCGAGCATTCAGTAAAGCTCACCGATCAAACAGTTCAAACCGAGCAGTAAGGCAGTCACCGAGCATATAAGAAGAACAGCAGTTACTGAGCAGACGGTAGTCACCGAGTCATCAGTTGAAGA
>MU223287.1:1883217-1913797 GCA_018584345.1 Thuja plicata
TAAAATATCACGAGACTTAGCGACCAAGGGTATAATGACTTAAGTCTCCTTATCGCTTGATCCCTTTTCTTCATCAAGCGATCACATGACAACCAATAGCATTCTGACAGATGTCATCTATTACTTCGTCCACATTATGCATTTTGGAAGTCTGACTCATCACCCCTGTTCTGGCGACATCCTGACTGAGTAAAATCACTTAACCTGAAACTGTTAGTCGCTGGGTCGGGACTGTTATCCACTAACCACCAAATATCACGAGACCACACGACTGAAGAGAAACCTTAACTGTTTGAATGTCCTGATCCAGCGATCACATGACATGAAGGAGGCACAAGGTCGGAAGACATTTCTTTGACCTGTTGACTCTTCACGCGATCACCCAACTGAAGGTGGGTCCCGTTCACTTAAAAGCTCAAAACATAATTATCAAGCGACAACCCGACCAAATGGAAATCGCTAAGTCTCAAGACACTTAAAGAATATTCTATTTTTTAACAAGACTAAGTGACACAAGGTAAAAGCAAAGTCGGGAGATGTTTTGGCATATTCATTCTGGGTTACGCAATCAAGCGACCTAACTTAAACTTTTTAAATAGCACATGCCTTTAGTGACTTGAAAAAGGTAATGAAGAAAAAGAAAGACATGGCTAAGGGTTTCAAAAATATATCATTTAACATTTAGGCCTTAGGGTTTTTTCAGGGTTTATCAGGATTTTGACAAGGAATAAGCATAAAAACCTAAAAAATTTTAGAGAACAAGGCAAGGAACAGGGCAAAATAGCAAAAACACGAAACACAACCAACACACCCCTCCCCTCTAAGTACTACATCCCATTAATCCCAACACCCCTTCTATGAAATTGTAGGTGTGGGCCCTGATATCAAAAATTTTCTTCACCTTCAGTTGAAGCTCTGTAATTTGATCCTCTAATTTATCTTTCTCTTCCTCCAATTTACTCAGATACATGACCCATTTTTCTAGGGAATCTTGAAAGTATGGATCTTCAATCAAAGATTGTATTTTGCTAGAAAAAAAATTGAGAGGTATTCATACATGAGCTCCTACTCCATATACCAACTCAAACAAAGTCATTCTAAGGCTTCATGCAATTTATTTTGCCAGTCATGAAGATTATCACCCATCATTTTTTTTATTATAGCCACTAGATTCTTATTACTGGACTTTTCCTGGCCATTCCCTTGAGGGAAATAATCTGACAAGTGGGCTAAGGATATTTCATGCTCATAACAGAACATAAATATTTCTTCTGAAGAGAAATATGTTTCATTTTCTGCTACTACCTTCTGTGGCACTCCAAATCTGACAAAAATATGATTCAATAGAAAATCAAAAACAACTTGAGAATTTCCCTTTTGGTAGGGGATCTCCTCCACCCACTTTGTAAAATAGTCAGTAGCTGTCAGAATATATACATGCCCTACACTAGATGGAAGATTTAAAGGCTCTACAAAATCTATCCCCCATTTTCTGAAAGGTTCATCTACCACAACTAGGTTGATAGGTAGGGTTGCCAATTATGGATGCCCTGAAAAAAAATTTCACTTCTCATAATTTTTGACATATGTATCTTTAAACATCCTGGGCCAATAGAAATGGTTCCAAAGGATTTTGAAAGTTGTGAAGGTGGAAGAGAATTCCCACCATAAGCTTCATCATGGAATGCTCTTAATAACTATGTCTGCTTCTCAATATCAACACATCTGAGGAAAGTTTCATCCACTCCTCTTCTATACAACACACCCTGAGAGATAACATACTTAGACGCCCTTAGCTTCAGATTACGCCTTTCTCAGGGATCGAAGTGTTTAGGAAATTTTTCATATGTAATGAAGTATGTCACATCTGATAACCATAGATTAGTCAAACTTACCAATAGGGCCATAGGAGCTTCATTTGTTTCTTCTTCTGATGGCTTTCCATTTTCTACTATTAATCTACACAAAGCTCATCCTTGCACCAGATTTGTGGGCTTAATGATTAGGTCATATTCTTTAATCTTAGCTACCCATATATCTCTATTATTCATTCCTATTTACTTTTGTCTCAAAACACTTTTTACTGTTGTCTTTGGAACATTTACAGGAGAATGCGAGTGCAAAATGTAGTACCTAAATTATTTCACTACTTTCACTACTGCAAAGGCATGCTTTTCAATTTGAGAATATTTGAGTTCATGTTTCTTTAACGGTGTGCTCCTAAAAGCACTGGGTGCCTCTTGTCCTTTGTCATTCTTCTGTGTCAAAATACCAGACAGAGTATGCTCGGATGTGTAACAATAAATCACAAAGTATTTTTAAAAATTAGGGTTTGTCAACACAGGGGCTTGGTATATTGCTTCTTTGATATCATTGAAAGCTTTCCACCCTTCCTCATTCAACTTAAAAGGGCTCTTCTCACTAATCATATCTACCATGTCCCTGGTGATCTTTGAAAATTCTAGGAGAAAAGCTCTTAAAAGGTTCACTTGGCCAAAGAAGGACTTCAATCCACTCCATTTAGAGGGTAAGTTAAGTTTTTGTATATCTTTGACCCTATTATGATCAATTTTAACTCCCTCTTTTGAAATAATATGCCCTAACAATTTACCTTCTTCAACAAAGAAAATGGACTTTTTCAGATTTAGAGATATACCATGACTTTTGCTCCTTCATAGTACTATCTCTAGATCTTTTAAATAAATTAAAATGATTCTACTTCATAGATCCTCAAAAGAGGAGTTCATTGCCCTTAGAAATGTGGCACTAGTGTTAATCAAGCCAAATAGCATTTGGTTGTATGCAAAGGTACCCCATGGTGTTATAAAGGTCATCTTGTGTTGATCCTCTTTTACTACATTGATTTGATTTTAACCAGAATACCCATCTAGCATCGACATTACTTTTGATCCTGACACAGCCTAAAGAACATGTTCCATCTCTGGTAATGCATAATTATCTTTTAGACTGGCATGATTCAGATTTATGAAATCAAAGCAGATTCTAATTTCACCATTCTTTTTCCTCACATGCACTATATTGGAAATCTAGATAGAATGATGGATGGGGAAGATAATCTTGGCTCGTAGCATCTTTTCCACTTCTTTTAATATGGCTTTGGATACCTTCTAATTATAATTTCTAAGCTTTTGATGAAAAGGCGTAGCATCAAATTTCAAAAGAATATGATGTCTAAACTAGTCGTCTCTAAATTTTTTGAGGTCTTCATACCTCCAATCAAAAATATCCCTATATTCTTTCAGCAACTTTTCCAGATCATCCTTTTCTTACTGAGAGCATTTTTTTCTTATTGAAATCCATTTAGGATCACCTTCTTCTCCAATATCAATCTTGTCATACTCCTCGGTATTATGAGAGTGTAGCACTTTCTCCTTGACTATACTATCATCCCTTTTATGAAACATATGTTCTAGAGACACCAGCCCCTTGGGAATATTGTTTCCTTTTAATTGAGTTATCTCTTCATCTTCTGTAGCACCTTCAAAGACTTCCCTGCACTCATTATTAGAACCTTCAAAGTATATATTAGCAAAATTTTGAACACGACCAATGAAATCTTTGGCCTGAGAATCATTGTTAAAAACTTGTTAGTGATGTACATTATCTGGTACTCTAGTTCTATAGACCATTTCTATTTTGTAAATATGTACTTTAAAATCAGGGTGTAGTAACAACAATGAAATAGAGATTGCCAAAGAAACTTCCTTAGCATTTAAAATTCAAGGTATGAACTCTATGGAAAAAACATCAAAAGACTCGAGTTCATCCCATACTAATTTCCTGTAGTGCCTCAATTTATTTTTTTTGATAGAGAACTGACCTCTTACCTATTTCATGATCAGTTCAACATCACCCTTTACAATTAGCTTCTTGATTCCTCTAGATTTTCTTCCTCCAATCCTAGTAGCAATTCTTTGTACTCGGCTGTATTATTGGTATTTCTAAATTGTAATTTAAATGAGAAAGGAATTTATTCTCCAATAGGAGTAATTAGCACCACTCCTGCTCTTGATCCTAAATTTGAACTACCATCAAATTTCATCCTTAATAACCCTTCCTCTTCTAAAACTTTGGCCACTAGTTTGGTTCCTCCTTTAGAGAGAATCACATAATTACCAAAATAGAACTCCTCATAAAGGATTTGAGCCTTGGGTTTATCGGAAGGAACCACTGTGTATTTTTTTTTGGCTTTGGTTCTAGTTTTATCTTTTTCTTTCCCACTAGGATAATTGCCTCATACCAATCCATCTTTATATCACCTCTCATGTCTTTGCAAAAGGTTCTACTGAGAAACATGCCATAGCTAGCTAGGATATTTGCAATTAGAATTGTCAATTTCAATCACTTATCTAGGCATGCCGCAAGAGAAGCTTGTGCCTCTTTAATTTGACCCATAAATGACACTTGTTTCCCATCCATAGAATAGCATCGACCAAACATCTTGGTGAGGGTGAGGTTGAGAGCTTTAGCAACTGGGGCAAGCATTATATTATTAGATGCACCTAAATCTATGATGCAATTACTGATTTTTTGTCTGTTCAAGAGTACATAAATGTTGAAAAGGTTAGGCTTCTTCTCCTCTATTTCATTTTCTATGGAATTGATACAAGGAGGATCCTTTGGTGTCTATGGGGTTTCTTCAAATACAAAAATAGGGAATTCTTTTACTGTAGTTGTTTCTCCTATAAGGGATTTATTGAACTGAGTGGCTGAACTTAATTCCCCTTTTACATATTTAACTAGTTTTTCAAGCTCCTTAGGATTCATCATTAAATACTCTGCTAGAGATATTGAGATAGAGGTGGATTTACAAAATTCAACAAATTCAAAAGAAGGAGGGCTCTGGCAACTGTTAGCTCTTGGTAGGATTTTTATTCTTGAGCCTTTTGGATTTGAGGAAGCATCGCTTCCTCCAAATTCCTTTCCTTTGGGAGAAGCATCGAATGTACCAGCACCCAGAGATAACCTCTAGTTCTCTTTGTTTCTAGTAAGGAATGCACATGATGGATCTTATATATTTTCCAGGATATTTCCACCCCTTTTGGAATCAGACTCATACTCCAGATAAAAATAACTTGAATTCCCTATTTCGAGAGTCTTTTCTTCTTGAAACTCTTCTATTCCAATGGTATCTTTTGTTGCATTTATTTGGAGACACCTCAACCATTTAGGACATGTTTCAGCATCATGTTCAGTTATCAAGTGAAACAAATACATGGTCTCTTTAGTTGCGGCCTCAATTTTCAACTTAGGATGAGAAATTGTTAAGAGAGGAATCTTCCCATGAGGCTGATTGTATTCTTTGTGACTGAAATCTTGATAGGGAGATTGATAAGGAGAACAAGCTCTATTCTACTACCTTTTGAGCATTTCCATGTCCTTCATTAGTCTCTACATTAGAGGATCTATTGAAGTGGAGGAGGAGGCACCTGAAGATTGAACTTGTCTTTTCCACTTCCTTGCTGTGATGAACGTGTCTTCAAGATGAATGGCTTGTCTTTGTGTGGTATTTAAATTAGCTACTCCATCCTTCAGTAGATGAAAACTTATATTAGGTGGCACTGCATTAAGAAAGAATATCTTTTTATTCTCATCGCTAGGCATAGAATTTGCAGGGATCCTCTGCAATATCCTATTGAACTTTGCCACAAATTCCCGCATAGGTTCATGTATCTCCTTCTTCATATTGGCTCAATTGAAGAAATAGTGAGATTTCATTATCAAGACGTTTAAATCTTTCCTCAAAGGCATTCTTCATATCATCCCAACTGGTTATGGAGACGTGAGGTAAATTATTGAACCAATCAACCGATGCGTCCATCAAAGTTGTCACAAAAAAGTCTAACTCTAATTTCTTGAGTCTGGACAGTGATAACACCACATGCAATGTGGAAAGTAATGAGGTGATCTTATGTGGTGGTATTGTCATCTCCATTGAATTTGGGCAATATTTGGTTAGCACCCTTGGGTAAATTGGTGGGAGGGTTTTCTCCAAGGTTTAAAGGACCTATGTTTTGACCCCAAGGTTGGTTGGCAGCCATGGTTTGAAATCTAAAGTTTAAAGGTTGAGTATTGAAAATGGAGAGTATTACAATACCTAGTGGGATGACAGCTTGTACAATCGATGATACTGCATGACTAGAAAGAGGTGAAGAAGGTCTACTACATGACTTGGTTTTCTTTTTCTTGGGTGTATTAGAATCAGGGGCAAAGTTCATATTTTTTCTTCAAAGTCTTCATCAATCAACCCTTTTCTTTGATCACCTCTAGTATATGTTTTCTTAGCTAGCTTTGATATCCAAACTAGCTTTTCATTTCTCACAAGAGTGTGAGAAAGTTTGTCTACTACAACTGCCTCCTAGGCCATAGGTATGCCTCTTAGGCATTCAGAAATTTCATCCTCTTCTTCCAACACTTGGAGGGTTTGTTGGAACTACTGATTACTACATCTATATTTCCAAGCTACTGCAGCTATGTTTAAAATTATATCCTCTTATGTGTTTTTAAAACCTATATTTGGATAAAGTATGGGAAACACATCATTGTGTGGTAACACTATTTTGATGCATTATGACAATTTAGAGCCTGGTGCTCATCACAAGACTCCCTAGTAGAGTCACCAAAAATCTATTAGTAAACAGATTTTTCTCCATGCTAAATAAAATTTATATTGACCCTACACCTCTTTGAAGACAAACATCTCACAAAATTTAGGTAAGCATGAAATATTTGCTTCCCACTAAATTTTATGAGGTACAACTCCCTCTCAAAAAAGTTTAATGAATTTTTGAATGAAATACAAACAGTGTACTTTTAACCAGAAAGTATGCAAGGATCTCTCAAATACTCCTAGGTATTGTGTTACTTCCAAAGAACATAAAGATAGAATTTAAAGTTTGAGGAAAACACTGTTCCTCCAACTATCTAAAATTACTTGCATCAAATAATTAAAAATAGGAATTGCATGGAAAGATGAATAATCACGACACATAAAATTAATAATGTAGAGAAAGAGATATACCAATCCACAAATTAATCAATATATCATAGGTTCAAATTCAAAGATCTAAACTAAGACTTTGCATTAATATCTTTATATGGTAAGGGGGTATGTGCACCAAGTTGTGAGTCAAAAAAGTGGACACATGTTTTAAAATAATTCAAATTTTATATAACCTAATCGGGTTATTGAAATTTTGAAATTGTACTACACTTGGTAATGAAGCCTAGACAATATTATTAAAAAACCCTATCTTTCTCAAAACCCGATCGGGTTCTGAGATGTTTCTAATAACCCGATCAGGTTATTAGAAATATATTATATTTTGGAAAGCCCATGGCTTAGGCCATTCCTAATGCCTAAACCATAGAGTAGCAGAGTGAAGGAGAGGAAAAAACATCAAAACCCGATCGTGCTTTGAAGAAAACAATATTTCTTCAACAATTTCCATATTTTCAAGCAAAGGAGCCCCGTAACAAAGGTGTGTTTTATCTTTTTTGGTTTTTTGTTGTTGTTTTTGCATTTGTAATCAAATTAGGTTATGATATTTTTTTCTTTCTTTTATTAATTTCATATGAGATTCATCAAAAAACCCAAGAAGAGGAAAAAGAAATGAAAGACCACCCCCCGTAAACCCTCCTCAAAATTCTCCTCGTCCACCACCATCGCCACCCATAAACCCTCCTCAAAATTCTCCTCATCCACAACCATTGCCACTCATAAACCCTCCTCAAAATTATCCTCGTCCACAACCATCATCACCCATAGACCTCCACATGTGCCATTAGAACATGTAAATGCAACACAAGAGGACCTTGTGCAATGCCTTAACCAAAATAGTGCACAAATTAATATATTAGTCAATAGGTTGAAGGCTTTTGGTCTTCAACATCACTCTACCCTCGCCACTACATTAGAAAAAAATGTCCAATAGTACAAATGAGGTGTCTCAAGAGGTGACAAAATGGGGTTCATAGAGGGATAGATGTCATACATATTATGCTTATGGTTTATCATATGAGGATGTGAAAAGAAAAGCCATACAAAAATGTGACATATGTGCCTTTTTTACCGATCCTAATACTAGCAATTCCCTAGAAGATAATACAAAATGGTTTCCTATACATTGGTGTACTCATAGGGGGATGAAATCAACTTTTTGGGATAGGTGGTACATGGTATTTGACCAACCACCTTGTAATTATAATGAGTTTCTTTTATATTTTTTGAGAAAGCTATACTGTGAGTTTATCCTCAGTGAGAAGCCGAATTACTTTGACTTTTGTGAGTTCTGTGGTAGAGCAAGAGGCTTTGCAGAGGCTGGATGTGGGGCACATAGTATTACCCAACCAAAAGAGAATAGGCGTACTGCAAGAAAACCCCTCATTCATTTTGTGGTCCTAGTAGTGGTGAATGAGTCTATGGATATACATACACTTCATACAGATGCATCATTGAGGGATATCATTATCCAGCATGGCACTCAGTTAGTTGGAGGAGAGGATGGATCAGTGCATGCGCCACCTCCATCTTCATCATATGCACCATTAGGATCATCTCATCGTGCACCAGCTCCAGCATCATCAAATGCACCATTAGGATCATCTCATCCTATGTCATCTCCATTATCATTAGATATAGTTGTAGGGTCAGCCCAGCCCATTAAGCATATCTACATCAGTTGTAATGGTATATGTGATGGGGTAGATAGTCAGGTGAGTGCGAATGGTTTGACATTACATTCATGTGTACATTGTAGGAGAAGATGTCAGGCATCTACTACTAAGGATATGACCCTGATAGATGATCTGTTCTCAATGGTGTATGGTATAGAGCCGACACAGGTTTGTTTAAATTAGTGTTTTGACATGTTATTTTAATTAATTATCTAAATCTATTAAAAGTAAATAAAGTTTTATGTATAGAAGAATCTAAATTGAGACATGAATAATATGCATTGCAGGGTGTAGCTGGTGGTATGAGCACACCAAGGAGTGTTCATTCTAGTAGATGTGGATGAGTATCTCAAACACTTGAGGTAATGTTTTATAAATATACATAAAATAGAATAATACGTTGTTTTCAAAATATCATATCTTAATAATTTGTATGGTGGTAACTTAGTCTGGTAAAAGAACTTGTGTATGTTTGTTTTCTATTGCTTTATGGTCAAAGAATTTGTTCTAATGTAATTCAACTCAAGGAATTCATAAAATGATGGTACTCCCTCAATGAATTAGGTTGAATGAAAAGGCTTCAACACATATCTTTGGTTTTTGGTAACCTAGACATCATACTTTTGAATAAGTTAACTTCCTTGTCTATCCATCATGACTCAAACTGATTTGAACTCTCACCCTCCATCATTGGACTCAACTCAACCAATGTTGAACTCATACATAGACTCATACCCCAACCAATCACTTATTGTCTTCTTAATCAACCTTGAACAACATTTGCAACATCCAACCATTGTTCTTTTACTCTTATTTCTTGTTCAAAATCATGAATACAATCTCTGATTGTTCACTGATTATGAATGCCCTGAATCCTTCAATACACCTCCATGGCCTTCTGAAGAATCCCAACATATAACTTCTAAGACACCCCAAGAACCCCCTCAACTTATCACAAGGTCCTTATCCTATCGCTCAAAGCACATTCACTTGCTAGTTTAGTAAACTCTACTCTTTGGAACTTCACTGTCATACTAGGATAGTCCCCACATACTAGCCTATAACTTCACCATAGACAAGAACCCCTCTACACCCTAGGTTCATAAGCACCCCAAATGTTTTCATCACTTCCCATACCACCTACTCTCAACCTAAAAGCACTCCAAATCCCCCCATGCTAAGGGTAATTACACTAAAACATACTCACTGCCAGGCTACAACAGTCCTATTACCTACTACAAAACTAGTCCTAACCTCTAGCCTCCACGAATACAATCCGGACCATGCTTCTCTAACTATGACTACAAATTTTTTAAAGAATAGTCTTGTGTGTGAAAGAAGAGAAATTTTTTATATTGTAATAATGGTTCATAAAATTTGTTTATAAACTTGAGATAATAGAGTTGTGGAGCATAAGCATTTGTGGAATTCAAGTGAATCATAATCTTGATTGTAAACTATTGCTTATATATTTATTTTGTGTTTTATAGGGCTTGTCAGGGGCTCAAATTTTTGAGATTGAGGATGTCACCCTTTCTTCCATTGACTTTGCCTTATAGAGCTATGTTGTATCATATTTTGCACACCTCTTGTTTATAGTTTTAATTTAACCCATGTGGTATCATATTATTTCTCTTATGTTAATTTTGTTTTTGTTAGCCTACCCCACCAAGCTCGAGGTCATTAGGAAAGAGGAAGAAATGATCGGGGACATTGAAACCAAAAAAAGGTAATTAATTCTAATTTAAGTATTTTTTTGAAATATATTATGAACATTTCAATTTAGTCTATATTCATGAATGCACTTGACTTTTTTATTGTATACATGTAGAATCAATTGGGTTTCACTGAACTAAAGAATGCACCACACACTGCTGATGTTCAGGAGAGGGAGGAGGTAACATGTTTTCTTATTTACTTTCAATTGGATTCTTGTTTGTTCAAAATATTTTATAAATCATGTTCCTCTTTTAGTATGTCATTTGCTATGACTTTTCATACATGAATTGGTCATAGCTACCTCAGATGAGGTGAATCTTGATATGAATATAGTAGAACCATTTGAGATTATGGTATGTATTTTTTCTATATACATGTTAAAAAAATTTGTTTAGAGATGAGTACATGCATTTATAGTTTTATAACTTGATTTTAAACAACTTTAGGTTATTAACTTGCACTTTAATTCTCATTTACCTATTACATCTCCTTTCTCCACTTCCTAGAGATCCCTTGCCTAGCATAGGAGTATTTCTTATTTATAACATGTATTTTGTATTATTTATTTTTCCTATTATAAGACCCTTCAGGAGTGCCCATCCTTCCTCTACCTCAACATTTTTCTAGGATTCCCTCTCACCCATGACGGATCCCATTTTATTTATCATTTAGCCCAAGCATAGGAGGTCCAGCTGAGGCTTTAGTATGCATTTTTATTATCTAGTGTATACATTTTTTGAATTATCTAGTATTTCTTAACTATAACATCTTTTCTATTTTACCATACACGAAAAGGTCCAAAATGATTCATCAATGGTTTTGGGTCCCTCTAGCACAAGAGTTCCAACTCATGTTGTGGTATGCATTTTATTTTTAGTCCATGCATTTTTTAATTTTTAGTATTTATTGTTTATAACATGTATTTTGTATTATTGAATTTTTCTGTTATAGGACCCTTCACCACTGCCCGTCCTTCCTCTACCTTGTTTTTTTTCTAGGAGTCCCTCTCACCCATGATAGATCCCATTTCGTTTATCATTCAGCCCAAGCATAGGAGAAAGAGATGAGGTAATCAATAATTCAACTGTCAACAAATTACAACCCAATATTTATTTATTTTTATATTATTTTGAGATAAGATATATGGCTTAACATTTGAATTTTTCTTTTGCAGAGACTTATTGACCCAAGTGTTGTTGTGAAGAAGCTCAATTTTGATGATCCACCACAATCATATATATATCAAGACATTGTATAGATCTAGTTATGGTCATTGAATGACCAAATTTTGTATATGTGTGTGTGTGTGTGTGTGTGTGTGTGTGTGTGTGACATTTGTACATTGTATATATCAACCTGGACATAGTTGATGTCACTTTTTTGTAACTCTATTATAGGTTTGGCATGTATGCCATGTATTGATATGTATGCTATTATTGTTCATTTTTTTATATATGAAACTTCAAATTTGATCCTTGAATTTGTTGGTTGGATGTTTATGCCTTAAGTATATTCTTGTTTCACATGACTTGTGTATATGCATGTGTATTTCTATACATTAATGTACTTGTGTGTGTACTTCATGTATATTCATGTATATGATTCATAACATAAATTTATGTATACAACCTACGTGAATGACTTAAGTGAATTCATGTCTATGCTTCATAATGTATGTACTACATGTTTTCTCCAGGACATAAGAAATTTTATGATTTAAGTGAATTAATGCTTGATGTGTTTCATTGTATTTAGGTGTATATTCCATGCTCTATATGTATGCACTCCATGACTTAATTGAATTTATGTTTGTTGTTTTAAGTTTTTTGTGATTGAAATACAAAGTATGAGAGTTTGGTTTTTGTTCTTGGATAGTGGATGTAGGGATGTTTTATGTAATTTTGAGCCCCTTGAGTAACTTCAAACATATAATGTTCCTTGGGTACACCTGGGAAGTTATAGGGGTCTTTGGTGCAGGGCACCCAAGCAACACAAGGAATGGATAGGAGTCTTCATGGGTTCATCTTCACATATTTGTAGTCATGGTTAGATCCTAGAGATCAACCATTTATTTTGATTAGATTGGTCTCATTTTAAAGTCAATCCATCTAAGGTGCCTTTATAAACCTAAGGTTGATTGGTGTATGTTGAACATTTTCATTTTCATTATGTGCATTTTGTTCATTAATGACATCAAATTGAAATGGTGCATTAGATGAATTAGGTGCATTTATCCCCATGATTTCAATTGGTGTATGTTGAACATTTTCATTTTCTTAATTAGGTATATTTTTCACATTAACATTAAAATTTTCATTTTCGTCACTTACATTGCATGCATTTGATGATGTACTTTGTCATATTCTCCTCATGTGCTCCCTTTGTCTTTCCTTTTTTGTCTCTTCTTGTTCAATTGTTCCTCTTTTGTTCTTTCCCATTGTTCATATTGAATGGACCCTACGAATAATATCATGAACATAGAATAACATGTGAACATCAAATCCAAAAAATAAGAACAAATCAATCATTTTCTTGAAATGTGAACTTAGAATGATAAAATAACATCAAAAAGACCAATAAACAACACAATTCAATCATTTCAAAGAAAAAACATGCAAAAAAGTGTAGACTTGTCTGTTACTGGCGCAAAACAACAGAAAAGAAGTAGTGAGACCTCGGGATAACTTGCAATGATTTTTTTTAGACTGTTGAAGCAAGCAATGTTCCTAATTCCTCAGAACCCGATTGGAATCTAAAAAACTAAGAAGAGAGAGAGAGAGAGAGCATAATGTTTACATCTTCATAACCTGATCAGGTTTTTAAGAAGTGAAAATTGTGCATTTCATTATCTAGAACCCGATCGGGTGATGTAGGACTTGAAAAAGTAATTTTTTCTTTTCAGAACCCGATCGGGTTATGGCTTGGGAAGAGGCTTGGAAAATGAACCAAAGGCTTGGAGGCTCATTTTCCCTCCATTTTTGTTCTTTTAGACATTTTTTCATCTTTTAAGATGAATTCTCAACTTTATCTTCATTAGGTTAGCAATTTGTCAATAGGGTAGCTCTATAATTTTCACCATAATCTCATACATTTTCTTATCTTTCTAACCATATATTTTTTCTATTTTGGGACAACATTAGCATAGTAAACTTTAATTTTCTTTACTAGTGTCTTGACAGTCCTCACAAACATATGTCTGCCATTTTTTTAATAAATTTTGATATACTTAACCAAATTACAAATAAATTACATATTATTTTTCTACACTTGATTCTATACACTTTAAAAAAAATCATTTTCAATTATTTTGATGCAAGTGATGCCCAACACACGAACATGTACCAAATTTTTAGGATGTTGTCACTTCAAAAAATCACAGAAAAAAAACTCATCAGAAAATTTAAAAAAAATACACAACTTATAGATCTCACTCTTACTTATCATCCTACCAAAGGGATTTGAAAAATACTGAATATAACTATATCTTTTGTACAATGCACGGAAACAATTATGTTATGTTTTTCTAAACAAATCAGGAACAGGTTCTCATGCACATGAGGTTTGATCCTCTTAATCTTATCAATTTTTAAAAAAAATTATTATTTTAAAAACTAGATTCAGAGTACTACAATTTTTATCTTTTACACATCTTCTTATTTTGAGTGTATGACCCTCAAACATCTGTTCAAAGTTCAGGTTTACCCGATTTTAGAAAAAATGTGTCCACTTATACCCCCCTTTTTGGTTCACAACTTGGTGCACATACCCAAGGATCAAAGTCCAAAACAAGTGTGAATCACTATATCCTTTCCATCAATTCTTTCAAAAAAATAAAACTAAAACTTAACAGTACTGAAAAACCCAAAAGACTATGTCTGATCTAAAATTCTAACCCTTCCCAAGTTTTATGTTCCAGAATATATAGTTTTGTAATCCGGGAGGCCTCCCTAAAAACTTATCCTCTCAGATTGACAACAAATAAAAATAGTTACAAACCAGTAATTAATAAAAGTAACAGCTTTACAACTGTCCCATTACCAAAATAACTAAATAGCATGAAACTACTAGCATTCTCGGCTACTTATTCTCCGATGTGGCATCTCGAACCAGCTTCCAGCTCCTGAAGGTGTTCAAAAACTCTTGGGGTGGGTGAGAGTATAAAATCTTCAAACCAATCATCTTCGCTCGGCATGCATTTTGTTTGTACTCAAAAATACAACAAGGATTTTTGAGTGTTTTATTAGTGCTTTGCATTTTGACCCCCTATAAGTGCTTTTTGAGCCTATTTGTCCAGATGGAATTTTGAGGTCTATCATGCATGTCAAGTGTTCATCACTCTTTTTTTGACATATGAATGCATCCCAAGTTGTCAAATTTGAGTTTCTATTTGTTTTGTGATGTCTTGATTTGAGCACTTGTCCATTCTGCATTTACTGCCTAAGTGTCAATTTGCTATAACGGGCCCAGTTTGCATTAGAATATATTGCATCATTTTATGTTTCATAGGTCACCAATTTTGGGAATGTTTAACATGTATATCAGAGAGCCTATATTTCAAATCCTAAGTCATTTTGAATCTATTTGATAAGTTTTCAAATTCTCCAAAGTTGGTCCTGCAAAACTATCATAGTTTCTCTATCTTACCCAGATTGTTGAATAGTGTATTTTAAGCTTCTGCAAGTTGTACCCGGTTGAATGCCCTGCATAATTGAGTTTTCCCCTGTGTTAGAAACATGAAAGTGTACGTATTTGAAGAGTTTTAGACTCGTACCAATCCAGTTGTCCACTTTTCCAGTTTGATTCCAAATCCAAATTTTGCATATTTACTGAGTTTGAAATCAGAAAAGTTGTAAGGTGCTAACTTTGCAGATTGATGCTAATTGATCAGTTCACTTTCAGTGCAAGTTAGTTGAAGATTCATGTTCCATGTGTGAAGGTGAATCAATTTCTAGAGGTTCAGATTCTGAAGGATCTTCTTGATGAATTTATGAATCAAAAATCAAAGGTAGTTTATTGCAAATTGCCAGTGCTAAACATAATCAAATTTACAGAATGGTCATTTTGCAAGATTGATAACTTTTGGTCTGAAAGTTATTTTCAAGAAATGATTGTGGCACCATTCTCATTGCACGTAAATGCAATACCTAAGCTAGTGGTGAAGTATTAGAGTATGTTTTGGTGATCTTGCAATGACCGATCCTAATGAGATTTATGTTGTTTCAGCACTTGCACTTGCACAGTATTCTGAAATGTCAAAGTTTGATTAGTTTCACCTTGGACTTGAAGTTGAATCCGGAGAAGTATTTTTATGTGCATACTGATTGTTGATGATTGAATCACTTTTTCAAGTGACAGACCCCCAAGAGTTAATCCAGTATCTTTACAATTTGCATTTTTGGCAAGGTTTGCATGAATTTGAGTACATCTAATTGTAGAATGAATGAATTGGTTAGTTTTTGAATATTATTATATTTAAGCTCTAATGATTTCAAGAAAATCTAGTTGGTGATCATGCTTAGATGCTGGAGATGAGTGGGTCCTCCGGTTCCCATGCTTGCAAAGTGTCTTCTAGTCAGTTTTTAAAGCTGGTTCTAGAGGCCAAGTGTTGTTAATAAGGTCAATTTGCAGGGATAAATTGAAAAGAGAAACTTTAGAGATTGAATTTTCTCATCTCATACATTGTCAAGGATTTCCTTTTTGCAAGATGATTCTTTTTATGCCAATCTATATACTTTCCAAATTTCATGCTCTAGTTATGTATTTTGGATAGTTTTTAAAGGCGGTCTAGGGAGCTATTTCCAGCGACAGACACTTATCAAGACATGAAATTGGAGAATCCAGTGAAGTGACATCAGAATCTATGGGATATATAATATAGAATGAAAATGGATAAATCTAGGATTCAATGGATTGAATAAGTGAAATAGGTTTTGAAACTTTCATACAAATGAAATGTGGCAGTTCTAATTGCCAAGATGCTACGCAGACCCAAACAAATAAAAAATTACAGGAATGGCTATGTTGGAATTCAAGAGGGGAATCGCGTAGCACTTTGTTGATTTGTCTACATTTAAAATGGCCAAGCAAATGCAATTGTCCAATGTACAAGAAAATTGGTTGATACCCCGCACATTGAGAGGAGGAGTCTTGGCAAATGAAATTTATCAAATGTTGCCATTGTCTTTTTGTTAGCCTTTAAGATATACGCAACAATGAAGAGTGGATCCATAGCTATTGCAGAATCAACATTGGATTACTTACTAGATCTCATGATAGATGCAATTCTCTAATTTACACATTTATAAATGAAGAGCATAAACATCTACAAGTATCCAATTGGAAAACTTCGCGTATAGCCTATTGGGATTATTATATTTGCTGCAATAATGGCAACCCTTAGGTTCCAAGTTCTCATCGAAGCTGTTCAAAAATTGATTGAAGACACATCATCTGACAAGATGACATATTCATAGTTAGAGTGGCTATATATTATAATGATTTTAGCAATTGTGGTGAAGTTAGCTCTTTGGCTTTATTGTCAAAAATCTGGAAGTGAAATAGTCAGAGCCCATGCATGCAATAAAATCAAAACTTTCAGAACAAATGCAGTTGGCATGGAAGCCTGCATAGAAAAAGGGGAAAACATTCTATGAAGTGGATTTTGTTTTTTAAAATAAACATTCAAATCAGAAGTAATGCAAAAGTATATGCAATGACTAAGGAAAGAGTGTTTGAACTGAGCTGCAAGACATAAATCCTGCGTAGAAGGAGTTTCAAAATGTTCAAACTAATGCAATGTGCTAAGCCATGCACAGGAAGTAATATATCATGGTTTTAAACAGAGCTCCAAGAAAATTCAATTTCCACATAGTTTAAAATGTTGAGAGAGGAGAGCCTGCATTTGAAAAGAATATGCAAGTATTGGGGATGAAAATAAGTTTAAAAATTTCAAAGCCAATGTTATTGGTAGGGAAAACATCTCTGGAGGCTTGCGTAAGGGACATCTAGTGCATAAAACATAAAAAGTTGCACTAGTTTAGAGGAGACTTCACACCAAGTTTTGGCCTACGCATAATGTGTATAACATTTATAACATATGGAAATTGACAGGTGGTTGAAGCCCACGCAGCATATGAGGAATTTTTTAAACTTTAAAATACAGCAAACCATATGAATGGTGCTCTGTAGACTTCCAAGGAGGGGGTTGTGTGTTGTATGATGTTTTTTAAAGACATTTAAAATAACAAAATAGCAAATGCAATAGAAAAAAGGCTGCACAACACACCAAAAGAGAAGCCCATGCATTAAGGGAGAAAAAGCCCACGCAGTATAATGAAAGGGGCATTAAAAATAATGTAAACAAAAGGTGTATCGCCAGAAGCTAGGCAGGTATAGAGAGTGAGATTTAGAAATTGTGAAAAATGTAAACAATATTATCCCACATTGGATGGGATATGGTTTTTCCTAATGTTTTTATATGCCAAGACTTACAAGGTAAAGTGAATAAGGAACCAAGAGGCCACTTGGTGGGCCCCTTGGTCGGAGGAGTCAATGCATGGTGGGCCCCATTATTTTGAAGCAAAATGCAAGAAAGCTTTAAAAAACTCATAAGATATTATCCCACATTCACCAAGACCAAGAATTTCAAGATGTTTATAAGTAACAACGCATAGCATGTAATATGAAGATGAAGCCCGGAGGCTCTCCATGCGTAGGTGACAAACACATTGGGAAGTGTGCCTAGGTGATGGAAACCATATTTTGGTGGGACTCGCAGAGCTGATGTGGTAGATGAGTTGGTGAGGAAAGCTATAAGTTGGGCATGGATCTCAAGGCGAGCAGGATCGGATGGATGGCACGATGACTGGATCCAAAAGATGCAAGGAAGATAGCATCAAGAGATTGCACCAGCGTGACACATGGCAAGGCCGACAACACCATAGATGAGATGGAATCTAGGTGGCAATGATGTGGCAGCAACATAGGAGATCATCTGAGCTGGCACGCATCTAGAGGTGATCAAAATGGACGGCTATCGCAAAGCCTTTAAGAAAATAAAGATGCAATGTGGTTACCATAGAGGTAATGCGATAGCGCGACATGTGGCACTCAGACAGGTGGTGGGCCCAGGATGAGGCAAGTGATGTAAATGGCTAGGTGGACCTACGAACTAATTAGGAGGTGCTATGTGTTTATTTTTGGTGTAATCTGGAGGAAAAAACATAAATCAAAAGGATTAAAGTGCCCCCAAAGTGTGCAGAAATAAATGGAGGAATTTGAAATTAAACATTCAAAGATGCAAGGGATTAAAAAATACTAATATTAAAATGAAATATCAGGCATAATTCAATAGTCTAACTATTGAAAAGGTTTATAAATAGAAACTTAAATATTTCAAATTGTCAAAAAGATATGCACGGGAGGAAAACTTTGATTAATGATTTCAGGAGGCATTTTTTATCCAAAATACCAAGTATCATATATCACCGAAAAGGTCTTGAAATGAGGATTGTGATTTTGAAAGCCATTTGAATCCATATCAAATCATATTTTTGTAGTTGCAGAAAGAAGAAGTTGCAGATATTTTTGGGGACAGACAGGTGTCGGTGACTGGATTTTTTTTATTTCTCCTATATCTAGTTTTTTCTCCATTGTAACAGTGATGGTGAATTTTACAATTGCAATGCAGACTTGACACTTTGTATAGTTTTTCAAGCTTTGGTCTATCTGAATGTATTGAAGCAAAAATATATTAATAACATATAGTGGAATCGCCTATTTTAGATCTATGATGTCTTTTTGTACTTCTATTTATGCTCTTGTATGTTTAGTTTTTAAGGCATTTTGAACATGCTGGTCACAAGGTAACTATGCAATTACTTGTGAGTTTCCTTCAAGGAAGGAGTCAGTCTTGTGAATAATCCCAGAGGGCTAGGTATTAGTATGAGAATTTGATGCATGGATGTGAGAGTGAGAGGATAGTTTGTAAGGCACTCTATCTGGGATTGTATTTGTATTCTTACCAATTGTTTTTCTATGGATTTGCATCTCATTGGGCTCTTTTCCTGAGATTAGGCACTGGTCTAAATTTTGATAAGCAATTATCATCATCAATTTTAAATTAAATTATGTCTTTACATTTATGTTTCTAGGAGTATTCATGTTTGACTGTATTCAAAGGATGCAATTTATTTTGTTGATTCCTTGAAGAGTGAATCATAAGGTTAGCCTTCCTAAGTCCGGGGACTTTAAAAAGAAGAAGGATGAATGTCCTTAATCCACTGTGAGCCTTACTATTAAATAGTAAGTCTGAAGATAGGTACACCTGCCTAGGTCTGTGGAGCCTAAAGTGAAGAAGGATAATATCCTTGTTAATTATCATTTTCCCTGTATGAATCTGAATTGGGAATCTAAGAGTCAGGCTTGAATACCTATATATTGATTCTACAAGAAAAAGTGCTAACAAATTGGCGACTCTACTAGGGAGAAATGGATTGTTGTAAAGTTTGTCATGACTAATTGTTTATTGTCAATTTCTTGATTAGTTTATAAATTTTAATCCCACATCTTTGTGGATGGTGACTATGAATTCTTGTGCAACCCAGTAGCATTGATTTACATGTAAAATTTTAGAGATTTGCAGTATATTATTTGCAGATTTGAACCCTTGGCAGTTTGTTTTGTCAAGGAAGAATAAAATATCAGATGGTTATTTGAGTATATTTACTTCTATTGGCCATGAAAGAGTATCTCAACAGCAAAAAAAAAGGTATTCTACTTCTCATGTGTTTTCCTTTCATGAGAATTGAGTGATTTAAACGGATTACCTCTATTGAGTGTTTTCAGCACTAGGAAAGAGGTGTGTTCAAATTAGTGAGATGTCAAAATTTTTTTTATCTAAAGTTCAGACCAGTAAGGGTCTTTTGAAATCCTTTCATACCAAGAGGTATGAGCCATTGTGTTTTTATGGCATTAAATATTTTCCACATGATGTGCCTCATGAAATCAGAGATTAGTAGCCAAAATTTTGTGGAGATCAAGTTGTTTCAGCAAGTCATCATGTTCAAATGTCCATTGATTTATTGGGTGACTTTGAAATAAAGTATGAAGATGTATACATGAATTTGTTTGTCCAAACTTTAAAAGATGATGCTAGGGACTGATTTTATTTTTTACCAGCATGTTCAATTTCTTCTTGGGATAAATTGCATGTTGCCTTCATAGAACAATTTGGTGAGAGAATGAATTTGAGTGATGTATTTACTAATTGGTTGAAACTTAAGATTAAAGAAGATGAATTAGTTCCTGATTTTAATATCAGATTTACAAGAGATTTACATGAAATACCTAAAAGGAGTAGACCTCAAGATCATGTGTGTGTTATAGTTTACTTTTATGCATTTGAAAAGAAGATGAGTTATAGGTTGAGAGACAAGGAACCTAAAACTTTGCATCAAGCTTTTAGGACAGCAATAGAGATTAAAAACAATGCCAAGTACGAATTGACAAAGAACCATTTCTCTAGAGAGATTTGCCAGGAAAATACATTTGAGAATGGAAAAGAGTATTATGAAAATTTGGCAGCTCAAAGTAGGTGTATTGATACCTCTGCTTTGGTTTCTAATCAGGTCTTGAATTCAGATTTGAATAGATGTATGGTAAGTAATTCTTTGTTGCATACGAAAGAAACTTCTAATGAAGATAGCAATACATATGTCCAAAAAATGGTAGCAATGAATGATGTTTCAAATACTTATGATGCTAACTTTCTCAATGGATCTTTGCCTTACAAGGTTATATCATAAACACCCTCTCATTTTGATTCTAGATTCAATGATACTAATAATGTTTTGAATGCTGAAGAGGATGTATATGTTTTACACTCTTATGAGGATCAAGAGGATGTTGAAACTTATGTCATGCAAGAGAATGATATGTTGGAGAATTCTGATCCATTGTGTCAGCCTACTGTAGCATGGGAAGATAAGAGCATTCATGGAAGTGAATACAAATCAGGATGTGAAGGTAAGAGTATCTTCACCAATTCTAAAAATAATCCTTTACATCACCATGATACAAATGAGTTGTGTATCAAGAGATTTGAAGTGGATTTGGTGTCAAAACTTAAGGAAAGAGGGATAGTAAATGATGGTCTTCCTTATGAGATGGAGTATGATACTATCTTGCAACTTTATCATGATATTATGCATGAAAATTAGAATGAAGATCAACTAGTTGAGTCTTTTCAGTCAAAGAGTAAAGTGCTAGATGAGTGTGTTTTTGAAATCCCTTCAATTTAATGATGATTAATTAAAGTATATGGTTTGTTTATGTAATGAAAATATTACACATGATGAGAAACTTGAGGATGATTGGTGTCCTTTCCCATCTCCTCTGGTTGAAGAAGGTAGTATGAATTTGTCATCCACTTCTTTGCCTAATGATAAAAGTGTTGAATCTACTTATATTGATATCTCTGATTTTGAATCATATGTTGAAAGTGATTATGACAGAGATTATGATAGTGATTATGACAGTGATTATGACAGTAGGGGTACTAATGTCTTCAAAGTATTTACTAATGATGTATTTGATGAGGACATTGATACAGATCAGTCATCTATTTTCTACCATGTTCATATAGGAGAAAAACACGATTTTGTTAATCCATTGTTTGAGGAATGTATGGAGTTTTCAAATTTGATTTATTCTAATTTTGATGTTGAAACTGTGTCAATATCGAGTAAGAAATCAGAATGTATCTCTTCCTGGGCTAAAAGTGATTGTGAGTTTGAATGTGCATTTGATGGGTTCATTGTTCCATGTAGTGAGCAGGACTATGATGTTGATCAGTTGTCTCATTGTGACCATGTGGGTAATTTGCAAGTGGAAGAGGTTTCTGATCCATGTTTTGAGGAACATGCTTATATGTCTTTCTATTGTGAAGCTTTTCCAGATTTTGGTATCTATGGTTTATGTGATTGTGATTCATTTATCTTCTTTATGGATCAGCCAGCTAATGAGGGGGTAATGCAAGTGGAGTTTGATGTTTCTTATGGTGAGGCATTTCCTTATTGTTATGGTTCATATTTATGATATTTGCTGATGTGATGAATGAGTTTCATACTTTTTGTTATGTTGAATCTGATGGAAGTACTTCTAAAGGCATGAAAGGAGTTGCAAATAAGGTATTCTTCATTTTTATGATTCCTAGTGAGTTTGAACAGTAGCTGTACAAGTACATTTTCATTCTGATATTTGTATGCCAAGAAGAAAATTAGATTTTTTATAGAGGAAAGTGTTGATTTTAGTTGTGAAAAGGTTTGAGGTTTTTTGTAAATAATGTACATGTTTCATATTCACTTTCTCTTTGGTTGTGTGGTGTGTTTTCTTTCAATAAAAGGTTCCCTGTTCTTGGAGAGAAAAAGTTGTAAGAGAAAGGAGAAGAGAGAAGAGATAAGGAAGTCTAATTTATTTTGTGAATGGTATTCTTTACCATGATATTTTGAAGTTCTCTACATGCCCGCATGGGGAACATGTCCAAATTTAGAGCCACTGTTGGTACTCAAAAGAACAAGAAGGATTTTTGAGTGTTTTATTATTGCTTTGCATTTTGACCCCCTATAAGTGCTTTTTGAGCCTATTTTCCCAGATGGAATTTTGAGGTGTACCATGCATGTCAGGTGTTCATCACTCTTTTTTTGACATATGAATACATCACAAGTTGTTAGATTTGAGTTTCGAGTTGTTTCGTGATGTCTTGATTTGAGCACTTGTCCATTCTACATTTACTGCCTAAGTGTCAATTTGTTGTAACGGGCCTAGTTTGCATTAGAATATATTGCATCCTTTTATGTTTCATAGGTCACCACTTTGGGAATGTTTAACATGTATATTAGAGATCCTATATTTCAAATCCTAAGTCATTTTCAATCCATTTGATAAGTTTATGGATTCCCCAAAGTTGGTCCTCCAAAACTGTCATAGTTTCTTTGTCTTACCCAGATTGCTGAATAGTGTATTTTGAGCTTCTGCAAGTTGTACCCGGTTGAATGCCCTACATAATTGAGTTTTCCCCTATGTTGGAAACATGAAAGTGTATGTATATGTAGAGTTTCAGACTCATACCAATCCAGTTTTCCACTTTTCTTGTTTGATTCCAAATCCAAATTCTGCATATTTAATGAGTTTGAAATCAGAAAAGTTGTAAGGTGCTAACTTTGTAGATTGATGCTAATTGATCAGTTCACTTTCAATACAATTTAGTTGAAGATTCATGTTCCATGTGTGAATGTGAATCAAGTTCCAGAGGTTCAGATTCTGAAGGATATTCTTGATGAATTTATGAATCAAAAATCAAAGGCAATTTATTGTAGATTGCCAGTGTTGAACATAATCAAATTTACAGAATGGTCATTTTGAAAGATTGATAACTTTTGGTCTGAAAGTTGTTTTCAAGAACTAATTATGGTACCATTCTCATTGCATGTAAATGTAATACCTAAGCTGGTGGTGAAGTATCAGAGTATGTTTTGGTAATCTTGCAATGACCAATCTGAATGAGATTTATGTTGTTTCAGCACTTGCACTTGCATAGTATTCTGAAATGTCAAAGTTTGATCAATTGCACATTGCACCTGAAGTTGAATCCGGAGAAGTATTTTTACGTGCATACTAATTTTAGATGAATGAATCACTTTGTCAAGTGACAGACCCCCAAGAGTTAATCCAGTATCTTTACAATTTGCATTTTTGGCAAGGTTTGCATGAATTTGAGTACATCTAATTGCAGAATGAATGAACTGGTTAGTTTTGAATATGATTATTTTTAAGCTCTAATGCTTTCAAGAGAATCCAGTTGGTGATCATGCTTAGATGCTAGAGATGAGTGGGTCCTCTGGTTCCCATGCTTGCAAAGTGTCTTTTAGTAAGTTTTTAAAGCTGGTTCTAGAGGCCAAATGTTGTTAATAAGGTCGATTGCAGGGATAAATTGAAAAGAGCAACTTTAGAGATTGAATTTTCTCATCTCATACATTGTCAAGGATTTCCTTTTTTCAAGATGATTCTTTTCATGCCAATCTATTTGCTTTCCAAATTTCATGCTCTAGTTATGTATTTTGGATAGTTTTTAAAGGCAGTCTCGGGAGTTATTTCCAACGACGAGCACTTATCAAGACATTAAATTGGAGACTCTAGTGAAGTGACATAAAAATCTATGGGATATATAATACAGAATGGAAATGGATAAATCTTGGATTGCAATGGAGTGTATAAGTGAAATAGGTTTTGAAACTTTGATACAAATAAAATGTGGCAGTTCTAATTGCCAAGATGCTACGCAGACCCAAACAAATACAAAATTAGAGGAATGGTTACGCTGGAATTCAAGAGGGGAACCGCGTAGCACTTTGTTGATTTGTCTACATTTAAAATGACCAAGCAAATGCAACTGCCCAATGTACAAGCAAATTGGTTGATACCCCACACATTGAGAGGAGGAGTCTTGGCAAATGAAATTTATCAAATGTTGCCAATGTCTTTTTGTTAGCCTTTAAGATATATGCAACAGTGAAGAGTGGATCCATAGCTATTGCAGCATCAACATTGGATTACTTACTAGATCTCATGAAAGGTGCAATTCTTTGGTTTACACATTTATAAATGAAGAGCATAAACATCTACAAGTATCCAATTGGAAAAATTCACATATAGCCTATTGGGATTATTATATTTGCTTCAATAATGGCAACCCTTGGGTTCCAAGTTCTCATCGAAGATGTTCGATAATTGATTGAAGACACATCATCTGACAAGATGACATATTCATAGTTAGAGTGGCTATATATTATAATGATTTTAGCAATTATGGTGAAGTTAGCTCTTTGGCTTTATTGTCAAAAATCAGGAAGTGAAATAGTGAGAGCCCACACATGCATTAAAAACAAAACTTTCAGAACAAATGTAGTTGGCATGGCAGCCTACGCAGGAAAAGGGGAAAAAATTGTATGAAGTGGATTTTGATTTTTAAAATAAAAATTCAAAGAAGAAGTAATGTAGAAGTCTACACAATGACTAAGGAAAGAGTGTTTGAACTGAGCTGCAAGACATAAATCCTGAGGAGAAAGAGTTTCAAACATTCAAACTAATGCAATGTGCTAAGCCATGTGAAGGAATTAATATATCATGGATTTAAAAGGAGCTCCAAGAAAATGCAATTGCCATATGATTTAAAATGTTGAGATAGGAGAGCCTGCATTTAAAAAGAATATGCAAGTATTGGGGATTAAAAGAAGTTTAAAATTTCAAAGCCAATGTTATTGGCAGGGCAAACATCTCTGGAGGCTTGCGTAAGGGATAGCCAGCACATAAAACATAGGAAGTTGCGCTAGTTTAGAGGAGACTCCACACCAAGTTTTAGCCTACATAGCATGTGTATAACATTTATAACATATGGAAATTGATAGGTGGTTGAAGCCCATGCAGCATATGAGGAAGTTTTTAAACTTTAAAATATAGCAAACCATATGAATGGTGTTGTGTAGACTTCCAAGGAGGGGGTTGTGTGTTGTATGATGTTTTTTAAAGACATTTAAAACAACAAAATAGAAAATACAATAGAAAAAAGGTTGCGCAACACACCAAAGGAGGAGCCCATACATTAACCAAGAAAAATCCCATGCAGTATAATGAATGGGGCATTAAAAACAATGTAAACAATAGGTGTATCACCAAAAGCTAGGTAGGTATAGAGAGAAAGCTTTAGAAATTGTGAAAAATGTAAATAGTATTATCCCACATTGGTTGGGATATGGTTTTTCCTAATGTTTTTATATGCCAACACTTACAAGGTAAAGTGAATAAGAAACCAAGAGGCCACTTTGTGAGCCCCTTGGTTGGAGGAGTCAATGCGTGGTGGGCCCCATTATTTTGAACCAAAATGTAGGAAAGATTTAAAAAACTCATCAGATATTATCCCACATTCGCCAGGAAGAAGAATTTCAAGATGTTTATAAGTAACAACACATAGCATGTAATATGAAGATGAAGCCCAGAGGCTCGCCACGTGTAGATGATGTATGCATTGGGAAGTGTGCCCAGGTGATGGAAACCATATTTTGGCAGTATCGGATGGATGACACAATGACTGGATCTAAAAGATGCAAGGAAGATAGCATCAAGGGATCACGCTAGAGCGACACGTGGCAAGGCCAACGGCAGTGCAGATGAGATGGCATCTAGGTGGTGATGAGGTGGCAACCTTGCAGGAGATCATCCGAGCTAGCACGCATCCTGATGTGATCAAAATGGATGACTGTCACAAAGACTTGAAGATAAAGATGCAAGGTGGTTACCATAGAGGCAATACAACAGCATGACATGTGGTGCTCGGACAGGTGGCAGGTGATGTAAGCACCCAAGTGTACCTGTGAACCAATTAGGAGGTGCCACATGTTGAGTTCTAGTGCAATCTAGAGGAAAAAACATAAATCAAAAGGATTAAAGTAAAATTCAAAGATGCACGGGGTTAAAAAAATACTAATATTAAAATGAAATATCAGCCATAATTCAATAGTCTAAATATTGGAAAGGTTTATAAATGGAAACTTAAATATTTTTAATTGTCAAAAAGGTATGCACGGGAGGAAAAATTTGATTAATGATTTCAGGGGGCATTGTTTATCCAAAATATCAAGTATCATATATCATTGGAAAGGTCTTGAAATGAGGATTGTGATTTTGCAGGCCATTTGAATCCATATCAAATCAGATTTTTGTAGTTAAAGAAAGAAGTTGTTGTTGATATTTTTGGGGACAAACAGGTGTCAGTGACTAGATTGTTTTTTCTTTCTCCTATATCTGGTTTTTTCTCCATTGTAATAGGGATGGTGAATTTTACAATTGCAATGCAGACTTGACACTTTGTTTAGTTTTTCAAGCTTTGGTTTATATGAATGTATTGAAGAAGAAAGATATTAATAACATATAGTGGAATCTCCTGTTTCAGATCTATGATGTCTTTTTGTACTTTTGTTTATGCTCTTGTATGTTTAGTTTGTAAGGCATTCTGACCATGCTAGTTACAAGGTAACTATGCAATTACTTGTGAGTTTCCTTCAAGGAAGGAGTCAGTCTTGTGAGTATTCCCAAAGGGCTAGGTATTAGTATGAGAATTTGATGCATGGATGTGAGAGTAAGAGGATAGTTTGTATGGAACTCTATCTAGAATTGTATTTGTATTCTTATCAATTTTTTTTCTATGGATTTGTGTCTCATTGGACTCTTTTCCCAGGATTAGGCACTGGTGTAAATTCTGATAAGCAGTTCTCATCATCAATTTTAAATCAAATTAAGTCTTTACATTTATGTTTCTGAGAGTATTCATGTTTGATTGTATTCAAAGGATGCAATTCATTTTGTTGATTCCTTGAAGAGTGAATCATAAGGTTAGCCTTCCTAAGTCAGGGGAATTTAAAAAGAAGAAGGGTGAATTTCTGTAATCCATTGTAAGGCTTATTGTTAAGCAGTGAGTCTGAAGATAGGTACACCCACCTGGGTCTGTGGAGCCCAAAGTGAAGAAGGATAATATCCTTGTTAATTAGCCTTTTCCCTGTATGAATCTGAATTGGGAATCTAAGAGTCAGGCTTGAATAGCTATTTATTGATTCTAGAAGAAAAAGTGCTAACACATTCTTCTTTCACTTGAGCTCTTGGATTCTCTCCGTCTATTTAGGTAACTGTCCTCTATTTAGGTATAACATTGATTCTACATTTACTATCTTGGTGAATGATGGGGAGGTCACCTAACTCTCTAAAATTCCTACTCTCTTCTAGGAATCTCACCTGGAATCCTATTCAATTCAGGACTCTCTAGACTCACCTTTGAGTCTCTTAGGGCTACTCTCAGACCCTAACCAGAAGGACTTTTCTATTCCCTCTCTCCTAGGTTCCCTACCCACCAAAATGTATTACTCCTCACTGTATCCCACTCTTCATGACTGACTTCCTTACAGTCATGCTCTTTCTGATTTATCTATCTCTTCTACAAGTCTCTCTAGCCGGACCATAGGCTCGCCTAGGACTTGTCTATAGACTTGACTAGCTTCTCATCTAACACAAATACAGAAACAAACATAATGTACAAGGTGGATGCTTCTTGACTGTCACAATCCATTGAGCAGATTATTAGAGTCAAGAAGCACCCATATTATCTAACAAAAACAAAACAACACTTTACAGAAATCTACTCAGAACAACAAAACACGTAAAATATAGACAGACTTCTCTTTATTGATTATACAGAAGATTACAACTCTCTGCTAGTCTATCCTCTCTCTGTCACTAACTAACTATCAACAGTTGATCTCAACTAAACTTCTCAACGGACTCTTTTCACAGATTCTTCTTCTCTATTTATCTCTAGCTTCTCCTCGATTCTGTAACCCTGGTGGTTACCTGTCGAGCTTAGTCTTCCAGCTGTTCTCTGTTCTCCATTCTTGTCTGCAATCTGTCTTCATGTTCTCTGCATGGTTGACACTATGGATGCTCTTTTCATCCATGTCATTCTCTTTTTCTATCTGGCGGTTAAGACTTTTCAATGTCTTCTCCTTTTGACACGTCAACATATTTGACCATTTGACTGTTCTATTTTCCATCGCGTAGTCGCGAATGAAAATCACCTTTTACATTTTGCTCTGCGACTGAGCGATGACCTGCTTATCACGCTCTCACAATGTCTTTACATGACTTGGCTTTTACCTCACGACTGAGCGATGACTCTTTATCGCACACCCGCAATGCATTTACCCGAGTTATGCTTTGCGTTGCGACTAAGCGATGAGCTCAAGTCGCATACCCGCAATGCATTTTCATTAACTGCTCCTTGCTCTGCGAGTGTGCGATGCCTGTTAGTCACGCACTTGCTGCACTTCAATCTGAGCTAGCCATATCTTGGCGACTGAGCGATGAGCTCAAGTCGCGCACTCGCCGTGTTATAACCCAAGCTATTCATTCCTTTGTGACTGAGCGATACGATCAGTCGCGCACTCACTATGTTTCTACTTGAGCTATTATCTACTCTGCGACTGAGCAATGAGCTCATTGTCGCACTATCACACTGTCTGGAGATGAGCTTCCTTTTCTTGTGTGACCTGGCAATGCCTCGGGTGTCGCTCACTCGCACACCATGACTTAACTATTTGTCTTCATGACTGAGCGATTGATCACCCATCGTGCACTTGCTACGCGCTTCCTCGAGCTGACTTTTGCCTTGCGACTGAGCGATCCAAGGCTCGTCGCATTGTCGCGCACTATTTTTCCCTGCTAGCCGTCTGCGACTGAGCGACTAGTTCCTCGTTGCGCACTCGCGCACTAATAGACTTAACTCATAACTAGCTCACGAGTGTGCAATGCATTACTTTTCTGCTCTCTGCTGGCTCCGCGACTGAGCGACTAGGCAAAACATGACTTTCTCATTGAAAGACTTGTATCAAAACTTGTTCAAAATTGCTGGGGCTAGGGTTTTGAGCTAAACCCTAGGGTGCTCTACACCATACTCCCCCCCTCTCTGAGACGGAAAAAAAATTCAGCTTGAACTAGTCAGCAGCAATGCCAAACTAATTCCCTGTCTTCTACATTTTGCTTCGTCCAACCAGGTAGCTTTTGCCTCTGGTAACCCTGACCACTTTATGAGGTATTCTCTCTATACCCTATGCCTAGTTGTCTTCTGAATTCTGGAATCCAGAATTTTCTCTGCCTGCAACTTGGATTTAGGCTGAACCTGTATGTCTTGGACATATTTTCCTATCTCCCTCTGCTGAATGTTCTCAAGTATCACTGTTCCTTTGTATGGAATCAAATCCTACACATTAAAAATAGGTGATATATCCAAATGGTTAGGTAAATCAATTTTATAGGCATTCTGCCCATATTTTTCCAAAATTTTGCAGGGACCTATTCTCCTCATTTGTAACTTAGTAGGTATCCCCTTTTGTAATCTGGCTTTGTTTAGATGGACCATTACCAGATCTCCAATCTGAAATTGGACTTCTCTCCTTCCTTCATCTACTTTTTCTTTCAATTTTTGATTTGACTCAATCAGACTCTTCTTTACTTGATCATGTATCTCCTTCATGGACTGTGCAAAATCATCAGCATGTCCACTTAC
>MU223287.1:1918355-1941007 GCA_018584345.1 Thuja plicata
AATGTATTACTCCTCACTGTATCCCACTCTTCATGACTGACTTCCTTACAGTCATGCTCTTTCTGATTTATCTATCTCTTCTACAAGTCTCTCTAGCCGGACCATAGGCTCGCCTAGGACTTGTCTACAAACTTGACTAGCTTCTCATCTAACACAAATATAGAAACAAACATAATGTACAAGGTGGATGCTTCTTGACTGTCACAATCCATTGAGTAGATTATCAGAGTCAAGAAGCACCCATATTATCTAACAGAAACAAAACAACACTTTACAGAAATCTACTCAGAACAACAAAACACGTAAAATATAGACAGACTTCTCTTTATTGATTATACAGAAGATTACAACTCTTTGCTAGTCTATTCTCTCTCTGTCACTAACTAACTATCAACAGCTGATCTCAACTGAACTTCTCAACTGACTCTTTTCACAGATTCTTCTTCTCTATTTATCTCTGGCTTCTCCTCGATTCTGTAACCCTGGTGGTTACCTGTCGAGCTTAGTCTTCCAGCTATTCTCTGTTCTCCATTCTCGTCTGCAATCTGTCTTCATGTTCTCTGCATGGTTGACACTATGGATGCTCTTTTCATCCATGTCATTCTCTTTTTCTATCTGGCGGTTAAGACTTTTCAATGTCTTCTCCTTTTGACACGTCAGCATATTTGACCATTTGACTATTCTATTTTCCATCGCGTAGTCGCGAATGAAAATCACCTTTTACATTTTTCTCTGTGACTGAGCGATGACCTGCTCGTCGCGCTCTCGCAATGTCTTTACATGACTTGGATTTTACCTCACGACTGAGCGATGACTCTTTATCACACACCCGCAATGCATTTACCCGAGCTGTGTTTTGTGTTGTGACTGAGCGATGAGCTCAAGTCGCATACCCGCAATGCATTTTCATTAACTGCTCCTTGCTCTGCGAGTGTGCGATGCCTGTTAGTCACACACTCGCTGCACTTCAATCTGAGCTAGCCATATCTCGGTGACTGAGCGATGAGCTCATGTCACGCACTCGCCGTGTTATAACCTGAGCTATTCATTCCTTTGCGACTGAGCGATACGATCAGTCGCGCACTCGCTATGTTTCTACTCGAGCTATTATCTACTCTGTGACTGAGCGATGAGCTCATTGTCGCGCTATCGCACTGTCTGGAGACAAGCTTCCTTTTCTTCTATGACTTGGTGATGCCTCGGGTGTCGCTCACTCGCACACCATGACTTAACTATTTGTCTTCGCGACTGAGCGATTGATCACCCATCGCGCACTCGCTACGCGCTTCCCTGAGCTAACTTTTGCCTTGCGACTGAGCGATCCAAGGCTTGTCGCATTGTCGCGCACTATTTTTCCCTGCTAGCCGTCTACGACTGAGCGACTAGTTCCTCGTCGCGCACTTGTGCACTAATAGACTTAACTCATAACTAGCTCGCGAGTGTGCGATGCATTACTTTTCTGCTCTCTGCTGGCTCCGCGACTGAGCGACTAGGCAAAACATGACTTGCTCATTGAAAGACTTGTATTAAAACTTGTTCAAAATTGTTGGGGCTAGGGTTTTGAGCTAAACCCTAGGGTGCTCTGCACCAGTGAAGTCTTGGGATGTGGGTTCTTTTCTTTCTTTGATAGCATTCATAACATCTTCAAAAATCTTGACCATAGCATCAGCATCCATATTTCCTTCTTCAAACTGGAGAATACCTGATAGATTCACTACATTGATATCTTTCAACAAATTAGTGTGCATCTCCTTTATTTCTTTCTCCATGTCTCGCATGCTTTCAACTGTATCTTTAAACAATGATCCTTTCCACCGCAAGTTTTTATTTAGTATGAATATCGTGCAGGGATCAATCATTTTCATTGGATTCTCTGACAAGAATTTGGTCACTCCATAATCTTCTATTTCAAGAATGTAGGATACGATCGCACTACATTTTTCCTCATCTGATTCCCAACCTATAATTAAGGTTTGAATCTCACCGAGAAACATTTCCCATTTTCCATAGGCGGTTATGAACTCCTGTATAAATTTGTTTCCTTATTTTATGATATTTTTAACCCAATTGTTTGTTTCCTCTATCAAGGTTTTTCCCTGTTGCATTTGTTTTAGCAACTGATTTCTATCAGAGGAGTTGGGATGAAAACTCCATGAAGCCTTAGCCAGTGGTAGTGACCCTACATTACTTAGTGAACTAAGGAATTTGGCCATAGTTGTCATGAGGTGTTTAAGATCTCTCCTTTCCTTGCCATCTTTCTGAGATTAAACGAGAATGTGATCAGCCGAAAACTTGAACAAATGATCTCTGGTATCCCGGTTCAGCACACCAAACTCCATCTTTGTGATCTCAAAGTCTTCCATCTCAGGCTCTTGTATTCCTTTTTTTTTTTAAAGGTTGCAATTTCAATAGTCACCTTTCATTCAGTTAGATATGTGCTCAACCTTGCATTAATTTTGATTTTCTTCACCTTCAGAGCATAGGTGGCATACTTAGTGATTATTTCCTTGACTGGTAGAGAGATAGGTTTGAAACTGTGTTTTCTATTCATTGAATCAATTAACCAAGGAGGAGTCAAGCCTGAAGTCAATCATTTATCAATTGTTTTAGTAGGTGTCACATTTCCTTGTTGAACCTCATTTTTACCATCAAATACTTCTTGATCCTTCTTATGATATTCTGGTGAAAAGGAAATGTCTTCATCGTTGATTTCAACATCTATAAAGCTAAAGTTTGGGGAATCCATTTTTACATGAGCCTCAGACCTAGTCCTTGACCTCATACAAGGTGTAGTAGGGTGTTTACTTAAATCTTCTTTCTTTCTAGACAGAGGGATATCACCTGCATCATTAATCAAGAGGGATAGATTAGAGGGGTTAGGAAGCAATTTAATTGGGACAGGGTTCACATCAACTTTTTTAGGAGATGTAATTCTTGTTCCATTTTTCCTTCTCTTTTTTAACCAATCATCTGTGAATCCTAAGATGGACCTTGCCCTTATTTTTATGTCCTCCTCTTCTTCCCTCATCCAATCTATTTCTAGCATGATTTTTGGGTTTGAACTGTCATAACTAGGTTCAATAATCTTGGAATTATCTTCATCCAAACCTTCAATGTTGAACTTCAAGTGCGGGGCTTTGATCTGAGAGATTAATAACCTAGAATGATCCCTTTTCTTAATCACTTCTTCATTACTGCAATCCTCCCACAAATCATCAATGTGTGTGGACAATTTTATTTGGCCATCCAAATTGAGGGTCTACCTTGCGAAACCCTTACTATCAAAACCTCTCCTTTCTTCATAAAATTGCATGTGAAAATTCACCAGATCACTTTCTATTACTGAGGCATCGATCATGTTTTTGTAGGTCAGGGCTCCAAGCTTGATTGGGAACATAGAATCCCATTTTTCTTCTCGAAGACTATTTTTTATCACTGTGAACAATTTTCTACACACTTCTGCCAAAACAAAGAAGTCAAAAGTGAACCTTGGAAAATTGAGGGGTTCTTCATCAAATCCTCCTACTCTGACATAAGTGAACCGTAGAAATTGAATGTAAAAACTACCATAGTTTTGAACCAATTTTTGTGCCTCTAGGGAAACCCTTTTCACTGGGGTTCTAGCTACTTGATAGCATAACTTTCCAAGGAACACATCATTAATCCTTCGATAGTCTTCCAGAACTCTATCTCTTCTGAGCAGGGGACAATACTCATAGATATTAATTTCTTCACTCCATCATTCATGTGGGATTCCTAGAAGATCTTGGGTACATGCTAGATGGTAAATAAAATATGAGGACATATATAATTCCTTTTTTACCACCTTTTCTTGCTTGAGTTGGTCTCTTATCAATCCAGTAATTATCTCGGCCTAGTCTAGACTTTTCCTTCCATCCATAATAATCTCTATGAAATGGTACATCCAATCCTTGAAAAGAAGTACTTGTGTAGACCATCTCACTCTATGTAGCAAGACTAATAATTCATGAATATGAGGCTTCATATGATCCTTAGTGAGTATCTTGGGCAACCTGGAACCTCCTTTATAGTTTGACTGAGTCCACTTACGAGTAATATTGCTATGGTTTTTGTCACTTCTTTCTCAAAATTGAGCTAATGACTTGGTTGGGATAAAATGGCAAAGGCTTCATTGCGTAATTTAAAGACTAGCATGATCATCTCTCTGGTTACTAATAGAAAATTTTGGCCCTCATTACTCAAAATACACTTAGTCTTGACATCATAATGGTTTATGCATTGTTGAATTAGCTTGAGGCTTATTGTAGCTAGGGGAAAAGCGGTGACTTGAAATATCCTGCTAGACATGATCTCCAAAATACTTTCATTTTCCACACAGTCCTTGAATTTATCAACCATTTTCTCTACTTCAAATCCCATTAAGTCTGTATTTGAAATCACCAGAACATGACACTCTAAACTAGCAATATTTCTGAATAAATGCATGTCGGACTTCATTTTCTTTAGCCCAAAATAAAACAAAAGAAACTTCAGCCTTTCAAAATCACACTAATATGCAGAAACACAAAAAAAAGGGATGCTTTTAGCATTTACCTGTGATCTGCTGACTCAAGGAAACAAGAACTTCTATCTTTCGCAGCTCAGACTCTACAATCTTGGTTTGAAATGAATAAGCAAAATAACATACTTATTTAAAAAGATCCACATACCATAAAGTATGGTTGAAAAGATGGACATTAATTATGGCATAGAGTTAAGAGTGGAGTGAATGTCATGATGTGACATTTGGCTGCCACTTTTCTTAAAAAAAATTTGAGCCATCATTAATTTCCATTTAATGTCACTACATCACTTGTGTCGATAAATAATCTGCATTAATTCATGCTGCCAGCTCAGACTTCCCCTGTGGTTACCATCCCCTCAAGGCTGACCATACCATTATTCTAAGGATTACTTTACTAACATACCACGTCACCTATCACATTGACCATCAACTTGATCTTGGGTATGTTGTTATTTTCCTTTGAACCTCTTTTAACTACTTCGAATTGAGGTTTGAAGAGGTTCAAATTGATTAATGATCACATCATGACGTATGTAGCGATCCCACCTGTGATTACAATCATTGGGAAAAAATATATTTTTTGAACCCATTTGAGCTATTTTGAACCAAGGTTCAAAGGGGTTCAAAGTGGTTCATAAGCGATCAAACATTATCAACACTTGATGGAAGGGAACTGGCTATGCAAAGATAAATTTGAAACATTGTGGTGATTACTTTAGGGAGTAAACATGACCTTTAAAACTGACTGATGCTAGAGTTAGAGGAGCGGGAAGATGCAGCAATGAATTTTTAAATTTTGACCAAAAAGGGTCAAGGACACTTAAACAAGTTGACTCAAATAGACCCTAACAATAATATATATTATTAATATATATTAAAATATAATATTAATATATTTTTTTAAATAATATATTGATATTATTATATTTTTATAGGTGAGCATTTTTTATTGGAGCTATGAACTAGTGAGGTCACATGGGAGGACCCCATCCTTATTATGAGTGCTAAGGCCCCCTCTATAATTCTCCTATAATTAGTTGAGAGCACCAACCATCTTCTCCATGTCATTTGAACAAAGGGAAAAAAACCATCGAATAACACCACCATACTCTCATGTTGCACCTTTCCTCATGATGAGTGTTATAGTCTCAGGTTGTTGACAGTAGCAAGTGGTAGTACTAGAATGGGGGCGAGACTTGAACTGTGGTTGTCCTATCAACACGTCTTTGTAACAACACTAATTTTCATTGCATTGTTGGGTGATCCCCTAATATATTAATATTTTTAATATCTTAAAATATATTAATATGTATTCTTATTAATATAATTAATATATATTATTATTTATATGTCTTAAAATATATTAATAACATATTTACAATTAATATATTTTAAAAAATATTAATAATAATGCATATTGTACAGTATGGGAAAAGGGGGAGAAATATAAAATATGATCATATCTCTCACCTACAATTTCACATTAGGAAGGACAATATCCCCAACAGGCTCAAGGGTTGACTTAAGTGTTGAATGAGGATAATGTTTTTTCTTCCTTAAAGATGTGATTAAGTGATGATGTGGAAAGTATAAATGATAAGATGATGTAATGTAAATGATTAACTAGGAAATTTACAAAAAAACTGGTAAAAATAAACTGTAATAGATGAACGATGAGCCAAAATTGACAAAAATGGAAAAGGGAAGACAAAGATGACTTGTGATAGAAATATGAGCTCAAAAAGATAGAAACATGATGGCAATAATGATGTGCTCCTAGAACATGATGACAATGGTGACATGTTCCTGGTGCTTTTGACTGAATTTTTCATAGATCATATGACTACACCAATTCTACCCATATAGTGCAAGGTGAGGTAGGGAGGTCAAGGCCAAAGGAACACCCAACTATCTAGCCACCATGTGAGTACACACAATGGAAGAAAAAAACATAGAGAACAACACCAAAGAAAGAAGGAAAAAAATATCTATTATTGATTCATACAATTACATCATACATGCTTGACTGTGAGGCCTTCCGGGTTATGGCCAACAAGGTTTACAAAATCTTGACTTAATATATCTTCTACTTTCTCATATAATCATCTACTACTTTCTCTACTAGCTCATACCTAACCTACTCCTAGACATCCCTACTTATACTTTCCAAATCAGCTTATAAAGATGGAAGGCCAACCACCAACGGTCCACACACATCCCAAGACAAGATCCAAATATTAAATGTGAAACAAGAAATTAAATACAAAAGTTAGCTTCAACAAAAAATAAACAGAAACAAGCTCAGTCAAGAAGAACCGAGCATTAGGTTCACTAGGCACAGGAAGGAATGCTCAGCCAACACTAGATAGATTGGCACAAACAACAACTTGTCCAACACTAGACAGCTCGACATACACTGCAACTCGACAATAACTATGACTCGGCACTTACTAGAAAAATGAACAAAGATGAGAAAGATAGAAAGGAAAACAAGGATGCTCCTGCATTAGACAACTAGGGTTGAAATAAATGATTCCCCTGAATCATTGAGGTGCCACAACCTAAGCTAAATCTAACTCAGATTGATAAATCCATGTCGCATCTTCGACTGGTCTATTCTTCCACTTCAGCAAATACACATAGTAATATTTTCCTCTTGTGATTTTACCGATCCTATGATCCAATATCTATTCAAGCTCTTCAATCTACTTCTTAGGATAAGCATCTAATATAACAGCTTCATCATCTGACTGATGATACTTGTGTAAATCAGCACTATTAAATATAGGAGATATATCCATGTCATCAGGTACCTCAACTTCATAATAATTACCACTACCAAACTTCCTCGGAATTCTACAAGGACCAAACTTCTTCATTTTAAGCTTACTGTATGTTCCAACAAGAAATATTCCCTTCTTCAAATGAACCATCACCTCATCACCAACTTCAAAAACATGATGTCTCCTAGATTTGACAGTATTTTTCTTATATTTCTGATTACTTTGTTCCAACTTCAACTTCACTTCCTCATGTAAAGACTTCATAGAATCAGAAAATATTTCCCCTTCATCACTTCTCTTTTCTTCACCAACAATATCTCTCAAATATGATACTCCTCTAGGTTGTACTCCAGTAACAATCTCAAAAGGTTTTTTTCATGTACTCCTATTCACATAATTGTTATATGCAAACTCAGCTTGTGCTAATATCATCTCACAATTACTCGGCTTATCTCTGACTAAACATCTCAGCAAATTACCCAAGCTTCTATTCACAACCTCTATCTTTCCATCTATCTATGGATTGAATGTAGAACTAAACTTCAAATCAGTATCCATGTTCTTCCACAAAGTCCTCCAAAAATAACCAACAAACTTGCTATCTCAATTAGAGATAATACTTCTCGGTAATCCATGTAGTCTAATAACCTCTTTGAAGAAAATTTTAGTAACATGCATAGCATCTGATGTCTTCTTACATGGTATGAAATGTTCCATCTTAGAAAATCTATCCACAACAAAAAATATGGAATCATACCCTTTTACTGTCTGAGGTAATCCAAGAACAAAATCCATACTAATGTCACTCCAAGGTTTCTTAGGAACAGAAATAGGTGTATACAATCTAGTATTCTGACTTACTCCTTTTTCAACTTGACAAATTCCACAACTCCTTACAAACTTCTAAACATATTTATACATATGTGGCCAATAATACTTTTCTTTAAGCAAACTCAATGTCTTATCAATTCCAAAATGTCTAGCCAATCCACCACAATGCTTTTCCTTAATCAAATTAATTCTCATGGAACTTCTTGGTATACACAACTGAATTCCTTTGAACAACATACCTTCTTGAATGAAATAATCCTCAAATTTAATTGGTTGTCTTGACAGATTTGGTACTCTGCACTCTCTCCACACCTCAAAAAATTAGGTTTGGTATTATACAACTCCTTCATCTCATCAAAACTAAGAACAACAACCTTCATGTTAGTCAATAAAGAACGTCTTCTACTTAGTGCATCTGCAACTCGGTTAGTAACTCCACTCTTATTCTTGATCACAAATATGTAACTCTGTAAGTATTCAACCCACTTCATATGTCTCTTATTCAACTTATGTTGACTTCCCAAATACTGTAAAGCTTTATGATTGGTATACAATACAAAATCCTTAGGAATCAAATAATGTCTCCACTTTTTTGAAGCTTGAATAATAGCATAAAACTCTTGATCATGCATAGAATAATTCCTTTTCATATCATTCAACTTATCACTAAAGAAAGCACCAGGTTTACCTTCTTGACTCAACATAGCTCCTATTGCACTACCACTTGCATCACACCCAATTTGAAATACATTATTGAAATCAGGTAAAGCTAACATAGGTAACTCGGCAACCTTTTGTTTCAATGTCTCAAAAGTCTTTTTAGTTCTATGTGTTCACTTAAAACCTTTTTTTATCTCCTCTCATAGTCTTAGTCATAGAATTACAATTAGAACTGAAATTCTTAATGAACTTTCTGTAGAAACTAGCCAAACCATGAAATGATCTTACCTCATCCACATTCTTAGGTGTAGGCCATTTGAGAATTTCTTTAACCTTCTTAGGGTCCATTTTCAAACCATCAGCTAAAATCACAAATCCTAAAAACACAATCTCTTCTTGCATAAAGGATTACTTCTTCATATTAATCAGTAAGTTCTCCTCTTTCAATATTTGCAATACTTTCCTAATGTGCTCAAGATGTTCTTCCTTATTCTTATTGAATATCAGAATACAATCCAAATAAAATATCACAAACTTACCAAAAAATCTCTTGAGAAATTCATTCATCAACCTCATGAAAGTACTAAGTGCATTAGTCAAACCAAAAGGAATAACAAACCACTCATATAATCCTTCTTTTGTCTTGAAAGTAGTCTTACATTCATCACCTTCTCTGATTCTGATCTGATGATAGCCACTCTTCAAATCAATCTTGGTAAAATATTTTTCTCCACTCAAACAATCCATTATGTCATCCATCCTCGACATAGGAAACCTATACTTCATTGTTATCTTATTGATATCTCTAGAATCAATACACATTCTCTATTATCCATTCTTCTTAGGTGCTAATACAGTAGGTACTTCACACAAATTAACCTTTCTTTGATCAAACCTTTCTGCAACAACTCCTTCACTTGTATGTTAAGTTCTTCATTCTCAGTAGGTGTCAATCTATATGGTGCTTTATTTGGAACACTAGCTCCAGGAATCAGATCCATACAATGACGTATACTTTGCATTGGCGGTAAACCATCAGGAATATCCTCTGCAACAATCTCCTTGTATTTATTTAGCAATTTCTGGATTTTTTCTGGCACTCGGCATCTACTATCTTTTGTTTCTCAACATTTTTTTGTCACTCAAAAATTACTATTTTATGTCACTTGACATTTAGGAATTATAGAAAAATAGACTTGATTCTTCTTCATTTCCTTCTCAAATTGCTTTCCATTAACCATTCAAATTTTCACAGTAGTATAGTTTATCTCATCTGGGATTTGAATCAAAAGCAACAATGTTTTCTTCTCTCCATTCACCCAAAAAGTATAGTGATTCAATCTTCCATCATGCACAACATGTCTATCATACTACCAAGGTTTACCCAATAGAATATGACAACAATCCATAGGCATAGTATCACACATAACTTCATCAAAGTAATTTCCAATCTTGAATTTCACACCACATTGCTCACTTACCAACAACTTATGCTCATCCTTGATCCATGAGACACGATAGGGTTTAGGGTGTCTCAATCTCTACAATTGCAACTTTGTAACCAGCTCTTTTGTTGCCAAATTCGCTGAACTTCCACTATCAACAATCACTTTGCAACACTTTCCTACCATCTTACATCTGGTCTTGAAAAGACACCTCCTCAGAACAAGTTCTTCATCCACTCGTTACTACATAAAGCTCTTCTTACCATCAGGTTTTCTCTAGCTTCAAGTCCCCTTGGGTAACCCTCAAGATCCTCTTGTACCATAGCATTTCTATGACTTTTTCCACTTCCATCAAAGTTTCTACACTCAAAAGATCTATGCCCTTATTTTCCACATCTGAAACAATTTCCACTAAAACCACCTCTACCTCTTCCTCAGTAGGAACTACTACCTCCTTGGTAAGAACTACTACCTTTCCACTCAGTATTTCTTTTTTCATCAGTTTCCCACTCATATTTTCCCTTATCTTGCATAGGATTATCAAATCTTCCACCTTCACCATAGGATCTACCTCTGCCTCTCTGGAATCTTCCACCTTGACCTCTATGTCTTTGTTCATACTTCTTTGTCAAGATCTCCTCATCTTTCAAGCCATATTCATATAATTCTTCCACACTATATAATTTCACAATACTTATCTCATCTTGAATTCCATATCTTAGTCCATTCAGGTACCTTGCAACTTTCTCAACCTCGTCATTCACATGTCCAGATCTGATGTCCAATCTATAGAATTCCTTAGTGTATTCCTTCACAATCATGTCCTTTTGTCTAAGGTTTTGTATCTTTCTCGACAAGCTAACTTGGTAATCAGAAAGAAGGAACTTCTTCTTCACCTTGTTCACTATTATCAACCAATTTCTGATCTTATCCTTTCCTCTTCTTTTCATATCAGTTTGCAAATGCTCCCACCATAGTGAGGCATGAACTTTCAACCTAGTGACTACAATTTTCACCTTCCTATTATTAGGAGTGCTTTATAACTCAACGAACTTCTCGATATCAAAGATCCAATCCAACACAACATTATTATCCAACTTTCCATCATAAGGAACAACTTCAATAATAGGCTTTGAATGTGCCCTAGACAATACTCTCAATAATCTGTCCTCATCTTGATCTTCCTCGAGTTCTGGATTAGGGTTTGGTGCTTCTAGTTCATCATCACTCACATCATCAAGATGCGCTCCTCTTCACTGGGTTCTCTCCACAACATCCAATCTAGCTACAATTTGTCTCAACATATCCATTACAAGATTATCATCATTTCCTCTGCCTCAAACCATCTTAACAGTTCTTGAGAGATCGTAACCTTCTGCAAGTTATAGGTCAAATCTGCAAATCTACTACCCTACAACCAAATCAACTCAGGTTTCTACATGGTCGAATCCACCAAGGATGAACTCTCTCTGATACCACCTGGAACAAGGTGAGGCAGGGAGGTTGGGGCCAAAGGCACACCCAACTATCCAGCCACCCTGCGAGTACACACAATGAAAACAAACAACAAAGAGAACAACACCAAAGAGATAAGGAACAACAAATATATTTTATTGATTCATGCAATTACATCATACATGCCCGGGTGTGAGGCCTTCCAGGTTACAACCAATAAGGTTTAAAAAATCCTAACTTAATCTACCTTCTACTTTCTCATATCATCCTCTGCTAATTTTTCTACTAGCTCATACCTAGCCTACTCCTAGACATCCCTAATTATACTTTCCAAAGCATCTTCCAAAGATGGAAGCTTGACCACCAATGGTTTACACACATCCCAAGACAAGATCCAAATATTAAATGTACAATAAGAAATTAAATACAAAAGTCACCTTCAACAGAAACAAAATACAGACAAGCTCGATCAAGAAGAACCGAGCATTAGGTTCACTTGGCACAGGAAGGAACACTCATCCAACACTAGACAGCTTGGCACAAACAACAACTCGGCCAACACTTGACAGATCGACACACACTGCAACTCAGCACTTACTGGAAAAATGAAAAAAGATGAGCAGGATGTCAAGGCAACCCAGGATTCTCCTACATCACCATAAATTGTCCCACAACTCTGTAACCTATTCCTACACATAGAAAAATTTGGTAGAATCTTGAAAAAGGAGTTTGTCTTGGTAAAACCTATGTTTAGGAATCAACCTTGAAATTATATGAAATAAAGGAAAGCTTTTTGTCATGTAGTAGAGGCTAGATCTAGAAAATGAAGCATATAATATCTTATAAATACAAATAATTCTTTGAATGTGATCAAATATGCTAATGCAATTTATTTGACTAAACACAAAAACCCAAAAGGAAATCATGAAAGATAAAACCTCATGTAGTAGATGTTGTAAAATTCACCACAATGTTTGATTGAGGAGAAATAAAGAGAGAAATTGAATGGATGTGGGTGAATGAGGATCTCCTTCCTTGATAGAAAACTCCTTTTCTTCACCTCCAATGGGGAAAATAAATTATATCTATGGAAGAAATAAAATTTATTTCCTTGCGAAGAATTAATACTTAAAAGCTTGAACTTGATGCATCTTGATTTGCTTGATCTTCCTTCTTGCACTTAATAGCTTGATTAACAATAAATGATTCACTTGTAAAATGTTGATCATAAATGCTAACAATGGATAATGGATGCAAAATGAGGAGATATATGGGGTTTATATACATCTCACATCATTTTGAGGGTCTAGAATCAAGCAGGCTAACCACAGGACCATATCTCCCCCCAAAGTCCTAGCATGGGTCTCTGGGATAAATTTGGGCCCCATTCTCCTAGAAATGTCATCAATGGCAACATGTACCTAAGATAATGAGCCCAAATTTGATTTGGGTACCATAGATATAGGGTATGTGCAAGATTTTCAATTACAACTCATTTTGAGGTTGGAGCAGCTCACGAAGGCCAAAAATAAGTATATAGGGACTAGATGAGGAAATAAATTATGGGATTAGACAAAAAAGAGTGAACACACTTAAAAATAAGGGAAAACCTTGAGGTTAAGCAATATTGAAAATAATGGAGGATCCATATTGAATTTGGGTATCCTTTCAGTACCATATGAGGTCCTACCATAGTAAATACACTAAAGTAGGCACAAAATAATCCTTAAATTGTACATAAATTGGGTGCTTACAATTTAGGATGTTACATTTATCCCTCACTTTAGTGGGAGTATGAGACAAGCTCATGCTCATAGTAAAGGAAGAAAGAGAGAAAGAGAATAAGATATGATCATGGGTGAATTGCAAAGAGAATAAGATATGATCAGGGGAAAATTGCAAAGAGATAAGACATCACTAAGTTGAAGAACACAATCCCACAAATAAAGGATCTCAACTCAAACATCTATGCACAAAGGCACAGAAATACAAAACAAAAGAAAAAAAAAAACACAAGACACAAGTTTGACAAAAAGGGGTTAGTACTAAAAACAAAACTCCAAATCAACTAGTAGAAGAGACCTCGATCAGAAATGTCCCATCCACTAATATCATGTTGGGAAAGCTATTAAAAGAGTATAAGTGAGCACATAAAAAGGGTAAGAGCATCACCAAAGATGATACAAATCTCCATGATCTAACCCACTGGCAGAACTATGAGAAGATGGAAAGAAGAGTGGGAGATCATAAACCCAGCAGGCTAGTAAGTTTTGTTATGTTAGGTGGTCCATGGGAGAAGAAAAGGAGGAGAAGATTAGAAAGGCTAGCAAGTTGTGTTATGTTAGTTCCACTCATCCCAAAGAGAGAGAAAGGATAATTCATGGCCTAGAAAGCTACATTATGTTAGTCAATTACACCTTGAAAATTTGTGCACAGGAGCGGCTTTTTAATATTACGCTCAGGGACAACTTAATAATTTTGTGCATAGGGGCGGTTTTAAAAGTTTTAGTGCATAGGGGAAGCTTACAGGATAATTCCCATGGAAATCATTGTCTTATTTGGATCAATAATAAAAAGAGATTAGGCCTGAGGAGAGCATTGTCTCTAGTGGGATAAAAAAATGGGGGTCATTCTTAAGGAAAGCTTTGTCTCCTTAGAGATCCAAAATAAAAGGCGATCACTTCTAAGGAAAGCATGTCTCCTTAGGTATCAATAAGAAAACAAAAAGTTGTGTAATGTACAAGGGAGCCCTCATGTATGCCCCCTCCTTATGATGACAATTTAAGTGGCATCATAATGAAAAGAGAACAAGGATACCTACTTCCAATAAAAAAGAATATATCCTTAAAACACCATTGTATGTCATAACCTTAGAAAAGAGTGAAAGTTCTTGTAAGCTAAGGGGATTAATAATCATGAAAGTATATTGAAAAGTGGGAATATATCCTTGAGAGGAAGAGATATTGGTTGCAAGACATCTACCTTAAAGAGTATTTCTTGAACAATTATAATATCTCTAAGACAAAGAGGGGAAGAGAACAAGAATGCACCCTTTTATCCCCCCTTTTTTAGGTGAAAAAGGGATTCTTGATGAGGGATGACACACTCTAAGACCCAAAGTAAGAGAATTTTTTTATAATGAACAAAATTTTAAAAGTAAAGAAGAGGGTATGACAAAGAATACCCACCTCTTGAATAAGAGAATCTAGAATCAACACAATAATTCCTTATAAGAAAAGAATGTCACATAATTAGCAAATACCACTATACTAAGGAGAGTTGATCCTTAGAAAAGGAAGAAGGAGAATACATGGATCCTTTCCCCCCACATGTGAAGGAAAATTTTTACACCCTTAGTGATATTTTCCTTATAATAGATATGTAGTTTGAAGCAAAAATAAGTTGCAAAGTAGGATTAAAATCTTGAAGAGAAGATCCTGATATAAAGCAAATGCATTTATGAAAGAAATAACCTCATATTATCAAAGAAACAAATCAATAGAGGGGGAAGGAATGATTTATTTTCAAAAGAGAAAATGATGAACCCCCCAAATGGAATATTATTTGATGATTGACATGCCCTTTGAGGCATGAAACAAAAATTTTGTTAAGCAAAGACAAAAGTACTTTGTGTGAAACAAAGAATATCATACTAAAAGGATGTAACATAATAAAATAATACAAACTCATGAAGAGGAAATGAAGAGACAGAATACCTCATTATGAAAACTTAGTGGGTAAATCTATTATACAAGATATACAATTCCAAATAGGGAAGAGAAGGATATCAATCATATTAGAGAGAAATATCTTGAACAAACAAGTCCATATATAGAAGCACATCATAGTATAAAAAGATATATCAAACAAAGGGATAATTGATCCTTTAAAAGGAGAAGAAGGATGAGATATATAGACCTTGCCCCTCAAGTGAGGAAATAAGAGGCACTTCCTATTATGACACCCTTAATACACATGAAGAAAAGAAAAGAGCCCTCAATAATGTAATCTATTAAATTTACACAATGGAGAGGAACATAATAGGAAAACTAGATGTTGAGGTATGTCTTTGATATCAAGAAAATGTAAAAGATCCATTGTTAAACAAAGAATAGATCTATCAACCAAATCTTGAAAAAATTGTCTAAACTCCACATAATCAACAAGAGAGTGTTTATTGATATGATGGAATTGACATAAAAACTCACCATTAATAGGTATTTTATTCTTTGGAAAATTTTGATAAGGTTAACCAATTTTAGGTTCATATTTAATTCTCCTAAAGATTAGTTTAGCCAAATCTAATCAGTCATCAAATGGAGATGGGACAATGAAGGGTGTTGGGAAAAGAGCGTTAATTAGAGGTTTTTGTTGAGATGAGGAAGGGAAAGTAGTATCTTGAGTTATAAAATAGTTGTGTAGGAGGATCTATAGGAACCTTAATACCTTGTTCATTAATGCCTAGTCCTAACCCATTGTAACCTTGTTGAGTAGTGATATCATATCCCATATTGTAATTAGCTTTTAATGTAGAGGGTGAAGTAGATTCATATTGACCTTTATGGAAATGTGTGACATAAAGGGGAATAGGAGGAACATTCTCTTTAGGGAGATTCCTATCACTATTTTTATCATCTTTTGGTAGTAAGGAAGAAGAAGGATTATCAAGATCTTGTTGTCTACTTAAGGTTCTTGGATAGAAATCATCAAGAAAATGTTGGACATTAGGATTATGAATAATGTTTTGATAAAAAGAAGATTGTTTAAGATCATCCATCGAATTGCATAAACTATCTTCCCTAAGACTATCCATTAAAGTAGGTTGAGGAAGAGGAGATCTAGGTCTTGCTATAATGCGATCATTAGGTGATAGATTTATAGGCACTATAGTGGTAGGATTAGGAGGATTTATATTAGTATTACCTTTAGGTTCATTGAAAAAACCCTTATATTATCAACATATATCATGCATTATGTTAAAATTTGAATGAGAAAAGCATATGAAATATTGATAAATATTTTGAAATATGCCTTATAAGGAAGGAATATATTTGTTAACCTCATAATACCATATGCAATAATACCATTAAGGAAGAAAAACATCATGAAATGCAATAAATTTTTATTTACTCCATGTGATTGTTAAGGAAAAGTAAGACGGAATGTAACCACATAGGTTATCACACACCAATATAACTTAGTAAAATCCATGTTAATAAAATTTAAGAAGTAGATAATGAGATCTAATAGAAAAATAAGAAGTATGTAAGAATATTTGGGCTCACCAAAATGTACAGTATGGGAAAAGGGGGAGCAATGTAAAATACAAAGATCACCTCCCTCACCCACAATTGCACATTAGTAAGGACAATACTCTTAATAGGCTCAAGGGTTGACTTAAGCGCTGAATGGGGATAATGTTTTTCCTTCTTGAAAATTTTATTGAGTAATGATGAGGACAGTAGAAATGTCAAGTTTATGTAATGTAAATGATTAACTACTAAAAACTGGTAAAAATATACTATAACAAACAAACAGTGAGCTGAAATTGATGGAAACATAAAAGGGAAGACAAAGTTGACCCATGACATAAAATTGAGATCAAAATGGAAGGAAAATGATGGAAATGGTGATGTGTTCCTATATCATGATGAAAATGATGACATGTTCTTAGTATCTTTTATGGAATTTTTCACAAATCACCCAACTACACTTGTTATGCCCAGATCTGATTTGACAACTCTATAACTTATTCTTGCACACAAAAAAAATGGGAAGAAGATTGAAAAAGGGGTTTTCCTTGGTCAACCCCCTATTTATTATTTAACCTTGAAATGAAATGAAACAAAGGAAAGCATGTTGTCATGTAATACGGGCTAGATCTAGAAAATGAAGCACATCATACCTTGTAAATGCAAATACTTCTTTGAATGTGATCAAATATGTTGATGAAATAGCTTTGACTAAACACATAAACCAAAAAGGAAATGATGCAAGACAAAACCTCATGTAGTAGATGTTGTAATTCACCACAATGTTTGATTGAGGAGAAATAAAGAAAGAAATTGAATGGATGTGGGTGAATGAGGACCTCCTTCCTCGATAGAAAAATTATTTTCTTTGCCTCCAATGGGGGAAAGAAGCTAGATCTATGGAAGAAAGCACCTTTATTTTCTTGAGAATAATGAAGACTTCAATTCTTAAACTTGATGGTTCTTGATTTGCTTGATTTTCCTTCTTGCGCTTAATAGCTTGATTGACACTTGTAAAATCTTGATCATGAATGCTAAAAATGTATAATGGATGAAAAATGAGGAGAGATAGGGGGTTTATATAAATCTTACATAATTTTGAGGGTCTAGAATCAAGAAAGTCAATCATAGGACTAGATCTCTCCCCAAAGTCCTAACATGGGTCTCCAGGGCAAATTTGGGCCCCATTATCCTGGAACATGTTGCTAATGGTGACATGTCCCAGGAACATGCCACCAATGCAGACATGTACCTAGAAGAATGAGCCCAAATTTGATCTAGGTGCTAGAGATACAGGGTATGTGTGGGATTTTTTATTACACCTCATTTTGGGGTTAGAGAAAATCACAAAGGCCAGAAATAAGTATATAGGACCTAGGTGAGGAAATGAATTATGGGATTGGAGGAAAAATATAGGGATAGCCTTGATTTTAAAAAAGAGTGGAAGCAATGGAGGACCCATATTTGAATTTAGGTATCCTTTAAGTGCCATATGAGGTCCTAACATAGAAAATACACTAAATTAGGCAACAAATAATAATTAAATTATACACAATTTAGGTGCTTACAATTTAGGATGGTACGCATATTAAGATATATTAATATACATTCAAATTATAGTAGATAGCATGTTAAGCTATCCACTACAATAAAATATTTATTTTTAGGTAACAGATATTTGAGGTGGATTAGATATCCAATACATGAGACTTTTTTAATACTTGACTATAGAACAGTTGCAAGTCATTGTTTACCCATGACGTTTGGACATTGGTATATGATATCTAAATAAAACCCAATAAATAATCTGTAGTAGTTTTTTGAGCTCCAAGTATGAATCTTTTACATCTTTTTCCATTTTCAATCACTCCTTTGCATTTTTTAGTTGGTTTTTGTATCTTTTAGTTCATTTTTTTATTTTTTGGTTTAAATTAGTTTTTTTAGATTTGAAGTTGTTTGTATTTTTAAACTATTTGTTAATTGTATAAATTTGCAACTTAATTAGGTATGGTAGGTAACTTTGATAACCCTCAGCCTGGAAATTGACAGCCTCAAAACCCACAGTTTGTAGACCCACATGCAACAAAACCCTTTGGCACCAAACAATCAACCTATAAAAGAGTTGATAGCCAAAAATTTGAATAATGAAGGAGCATTATAAATCATTATAATAACATCCCTATATTATCCTTGATATTGAATACAATGAAATCAATCATAACAAAACTTAGAAACCCTCACCACCCAGCAAAATGTTGCACTTTAGTGGTGACAAACCATGTAGGCTCATATATCAGTGGGTTGGATTATGGAAAAGTGAAGGCCTTAGGAATAAAAAAAATAAAATATTTATCCTATTGATGAATCCTTGTACTAGATAGTTATCAGATCCCAAAAAAAAAAAAAATTCATGAGATGATGCACCCATGTTGAAATGCGAGATACAATTTGGAATCATTGGTGGATGGATTTTGATAAACCACCCAACATATCGATGCCATATTTTATTTGTTTAGAAAAATTTATGTCAAGTTTTGGTTGCATAAGCACATGAACTATTAGAGCATGATGACAGTCATAGGCATAGGCAGATGCATGCCCCAAGATAGACCAGGGGCACACCGAGTAGTATAGGGCCCATATGTTCTCCTACCTCTCATTTCCCCCTCCTCTAGTACATCTTCCAAATGTTATTAAAGATGCTACCTCATATACTTTTAGGGATATTCACTCTTTGAGCAGGCATTTGGAACTAATAAAAATTATCCTAATTTTTTATGCGCAGTGGTCAATTTTGTGACTTAAAAATGTAGAACATTCGACCAATGTGGTTGTCAAACTTTTTGTGTTGAATCATTCGATGACTAACATATTGGTTGGAATACAGAGGACCCAATGGTAAAAAAAAGGGTTGTGTAGGCAATAATTGTAAGTGCCTTGCATGACCAGCCCATTTTTCCATTGGTTGAACTTACGACCAATGTACGACATAAATAGTTGAAAAAAATGATGAAAATTCTATATAAGTGATGGAGTAATCATTGAAAAACAATGGGGTGTTGGTTGGTCTACTGACGTGTTATAAAGTAATCAATTTTGTATGATGTGATCCACTTTTTGGTTTTCATTTATGGAAACACATCTGGCATGTTGATCAATTCATCTAAAGTTAAGTTTTGGTGACCTTGAAATCAGCTAAGTACAGAAGCAAAATTACAGAGGTATTTTGGGTATTGAAGATCAAGATTGATGAGTTAAGGAAAGCTAGCTTAGAAGAAGATAGTATGGGGTTTGTATGACCTTCACCTAAGATAGATTTTGTTTTGGTGATGTTTACATTGAGTTAGAGAGATTTGAAGATAGATAGATAGCAGTAGAACAGTGATATAGAGCAGCTGGACAGAAGCGATGATTCAGAGAGTATGGCGTGGACTCCTAGAAATCTGAGTTGGATTATGATTTTTGATAACCTATATTTTGATTATGTAAGAGCACTGACAATGCATTTGATATTTACTTTATTAAATGTATTTTGTATTGAGAGCCGACTATGTAATAATTGTATTTGAGAGTCGACTTGGTAAAGAAGAAAGATATATATGTAAGATCTTTTGTTGATCAAAAAAGGGATGTAAGTGTGTTTGTGAATAGATTTTTGGATGTCACATTTGAATGGAGGAGTAGAAGATGATAGAGATCATTGAAGAACTATGACTGGAACTATCTAAGCATTAGTGATGCTTGTTTTGTTCGTTACTGAGAACATTTTGTAATAGAACTATATTGTAAGAGTTGTATGCTCAGTTGGCTCCTAATAGGGTGTTGTATACCTTTAACAAGGTTTTTATTCCTATAACAAGTAAATTTACTATGTAATATTCAGGTCCTAATAGGGATAGGTCTCCTAACAGGGACACTATACTTTAGTGCATGCTTGTGGGTACCATCCCCATCGGAGTTTTCCCTTGGCCAGGGTTTCCTCGATAAAAAATAATGGTGTTATGAGTACTATGTTATTTTCTTTTGTTCTTTACATTTATGAAAGCTTATGGATTGTTTATAACTGGTTGAAAAGTTTTAATAAGTGTTGTAATACTGATTCACACCCCCCCCCTCTCAGTATTACCTAATCCTAACAATTGGTATCAAATCTTTTGGCCCTTGGATAGAAATTCTAACAACTTAAGGGATATCAAAATGGATTTAGATAGTTTGCAAGAGAACTTTGATGCTGCACTTGAATACCTTGACAAAGAAAAATTAGAGAATGGAGAATTAAGATTCAACATGCGAAGAGCTGAGAAATTTATAAAGAAACTTAGAGACCAGCTTGAACTTTCCAGAAGTCAGAGATAGGATCTTGTGGTTCAGATAAAAGAAGATTCATACAAAGATAATTCATCTTAGATGAAGCAACTTGAAGAATAAAATGAAACCTTGAAGCTTGAAAATGAAGTCATGACTAAAGAGATTCAATTACAAAAGGATGCTAAGAAGAAGATTGAAGATTCTTTGAATAGTAAAAATATCTTGATGGAACAAATAAATAATGAGGCTGACAACTACAAGAACAAGTATCTAGAAATGGATAAATACAACTAGATCATAAAAGGTGAACTTGTTGAGGCAAAGAAACACATTGAGAAACTTCACACTAGCAGTAACTTAATTGACGAAAAAAGAGATAGAAAGAAACCTAAAGGTGATATGAATGGTGTTGGATTCAATGAAGCTGAATGCTCAAAGAAACAAGAAGAGAAATCTGATGCAAAGATTGATGCTAAAAAAAAAACTATTGAACCTGTTGGTTGTATTTTGTGTCTTTGCTGTTTTTCCCTGTTCCTTGCTTTCCTCTCTGAAAGTTCTTAGGTTTTCATGCTAATTCCTTGTCAAAACCCTGATAAACCCTAAGACCTGATGATAAATGATGCATTTTAAAAAACCCTTAGCCATGTCTTTCTAATTCTTCATTACCTTTTTCAGTCATTTAAGGCATGTGCTATATAACAAGTTAAGTCAAGTCGCTTGATCGCATTACCAAAAACAAATATGCCAAATGATCTCCCGACTTTGATTTTGCCTTGTGTCGCTTAGTCTCATGAAAAAATAGAATATTCCATCATTGTATCCAGACTTAGAGATCTTCCTTTGGTCGGGTTATCGCCTGATATTGTGTTATGAAGTTTTAAAGAATGAATGGGACCCACCTCAGTCGGGTGATCGCATGAAGAAAAGGCAAGTCAATGAAATGTCTTCCGACCTTGCGCCTTTCTTCATGTCACGTGATCGCTGAATCAGAGTAGTCAAACAGTTAAGGCAAACCTGCAGTCGCATGGTCTCGTGATTAAAAGATGGTTAAGAGATAACAGCCATGATCATGCGACTAACAGTTTCAGGTTATGTGATTTCCCTCAGTCGAGATGTCGCCAGAACAGGAGTAATGAATCAGACTTCTAGAATGCATAAAGTGGACGAAGTAATAGATGACATCTGTCAGATTGCTATTGGTTGTCATGTGATCACTTGATGAAGAAAGAGGATCAAGAGATAAGGAGACTTAAGTCATTATACCCTCAGTCGTGAAGTCTTGTGATATTTTAAGGGTATGTTAGATTCTAAGGCGATTAAAGGTCAGCCGTTCGATGAACAGATGAGGAGATCTGACGGTGGTCGCTAAGTC
>MU223287.1:1962059-1976603 GCA_018584345.1 Thuja plicata
ATAATTAAAATATCTAATTACTTGCACAACTCAACTTTGACTCCTAAATTCAAGTTGAGATCTCTTTGAGTTGAAAATACTTTTTCAACCAAATCTTGCACATGTAATTAATAAAATTTTAATTTAATTAACTTAAATATTTACATCACAATTATCCAAGCAACTAAATATTTAATTATTTAATTAAGCATAAAAGCATAATTACTCTAATTTTCAAATTAAATATTCAATTAAATATAAATACTCAACATTTGCACTTTAATTGAACTTTCAATTAAACATAGGTATTTAATTTAATTTCTAATTAATTAATTACCCTATATTTAATAATTAATCGCAATAATATTCAATTAAATAAATAACATGAAAAACACTCACATAATCACTTCAAGCACCTGAAACTGAAAACATGCAAAATCAAACATGATCAAAGACAGGGATACACGAATTCCTATCAACCATACAAATTCGGTCAGGGTAGTCAAAACAGATACTTGTCCCCTAACTAGGACAATTAGGTTCAGGATGGGATTTGGACCTGAAAACTATCTCCCCTCTCTTACCATTGAGATTAATGTGATAGGGCACGCTCACTCCTGCCAATTCAGGGAAGACGTAGCTCGATACTTGCAAACCTGTCATCACAAGGACAAACATACATGCATATATCATATGACAAACAATGGTTGAGACTAGGTTATCGTGTGGATCTTGCCGAAGCAAGTAACTACGACTTTGTCCCATACCATACCAAGCACATCAAACAGTAATGAAAACATACAGTGATCCATGTGCATATAAATCTAAGGTCAGTATTGCCAGAAAACCATAATCGAAATGAAATCCTAACATATACATAAGCATCATTAAACAACTATAAATCTCATATACACAAAAGATATAACATACTAACAACGGATCAATAACATACTGAAATGTAACACATAATATTATCTAAACCATCTGATAAAATCAACACATACATCCAAAAATGCCTAAAAGAGTTTGTCATCCACAAACAGAAAAGAAACCTAGGAGGTGGGTATTACAGCGTGCGCGTGCGCAACCTTATGCATCCTAGGCTTGACATTATTATTATTAGTAATGTATTATTTTATTGTTGGCCTAATCTAACTCTTGATTAATTTATAATTAATCACACTTTGGCAAGGAATATCTTCTTGGGTAGCAACGTAACTCTTCTTTCCACCCAAAATAAAGGAGTTACTTACTTTTTGTTTGAGCATTCTTGGTTATTTCTTATTGGCTCATTTTGGGTTATCATGACTGATTCATTCATATGACTGATAATAAGCGCTCTATATTTTATTTATGTCTTGGAAACTATCTCCATCATCTATCGATAGGTAAATGTTGGGGAAGTGTTGTTACTAAGAATATATTAGATTTAACATGGAAATCATCTTGAGCTGTTGAAATCGGGTCTCCCTCAATCATAAATGAACCAGGCATGATTTCCTTCATTGATATTAGTTTCTATAATGAATACTAGTCTCATGTATGATACAGGATTCCTTCTATGGGACTCAAATTATCTTTTGTCATTTAGACTTATCAAAATTTGGTGCATTCAACTTATCTATTTTGAGTATTATAAGAATGTTTATTCATGTTCTTTGATAAGATTCAATAAATATATGTGCACTTGATAAGAATGCAAAATGTCTATGCACCTAAAAAGATATGCATATTTGTGCATTTGTAAAGGATAGGTATATTTGTGCTTTGGTAGGGAATATTTTGTCGTGTATTTATTCCCAGTAATAAGCTTATATTGGATGTACCATGCCTTCATCATTAAATATCTTGTTGAATGACCTTAGTGCCATGAGTTAGGATTGTCATTGACAACAAGTCAAGAGAATGAAATTCTAGTATGGTGAAATTTGCATTACTTCCTACACTATTAGATTAAATTAAGTAATCTCATATGAGTGTTGATCAATCACTCATTTTATCCTTTTAATGGAATCATCTTCATGCATTAGGAATGTAATGAATCAGGTAAAGATGTCTCTTGGAATACTCTCAGAATCTAACTATTAATTTTGCATCCATTGAAAATCTATAATACTCATAGTGGTGAATTTTGTATGGTGTCGATAGCCAATTTACTAACATGCATAATTGAATTTGATTTTAGATTTTGTTCCATCTAACCTTGGATGGAATATAAACAAAGGATTAATATCTTTTTCTGAATTATAAATGAAACCTAATCTTATTGTGAGGAGGAACCCCCGTTAATTTGTTTTGATATTATGGTAATTAATAATAGACATGAGCTAGTATTCTCCTTGAGTGTGCATTCTATAAACATACATAAACTCATTAAGAATAGGTACATCTTCTACTATAAACTTAATCTTGAGAGGGATGAGAATTATCCAAGCCTTTTAATTTTTGTTAGCATTAGTGCATCTAAAATAGGTTGGAAGGAATAAATCCTGGGTTGGGATATATAGCCTAACTATTAACTGAAGTTTGAAGGTAGCCAAAATAATGCTTGTTGTTAAATTGAGTATAAGGAGTCTATTGGACATATCCCTTAATATAAGTACATACGAACATGATGAATAGGGGCATCCTAGTGGTTCAAGAAAGTAAACATATTATTCCTAGTCAAGAAGACATTGTGAATGGCCATTTTAGGACAACAAGACCTTAAAGTCGGAAATGACCAAATGAAGAATGGCAATCCATATCATGTATAATGATCCTTTCATTAATGTGAACTTTATATTTCTATTTCAAATCTGTGAATTGTTATGAATCTATAATTTTAATATGAATCAATATATCATTGGAAATCATGCCTTTCTGATAGGAATCTATGGACATCTTCATGAATTTGGACTTCTGCCATAAATCCATGTACCTTATGAAACGGCATAATGAATTTAATCAATCCTAAAAATATGTGGTGGTTATATCTCTAAATCTTCTATCAATATGATTTGAAATCATAAATGAATCTTCACATAATAAAAGGAAGCGTATAAAATTTTTGGTCTACACACATGTTTGAATGTAGTAGGTAGTTTTAAATATAGAAGCATCCATTTTGGATGAACTAAACATATTGTGTTGTACTGTATTTTCTATATGTGCAAAAAAAAAGCAAAGAAATGCATGGAAACACATAAAAAAAATAGTGGCATGATACCCGACGTGAAAAGGATATTCATTGGAATTTACAATGTCTGATAAAGCTTTATTTATCTAATTACAACTATACTCTAAGATTAAAGAATAACTTGTTGTAAGGATAAAAAAGACAGAAATAAATTAAAGAAGAGATGTAAAGATGTAAAGAGGTGAAATGGGTACAAGAGACTTACGCATCCAAATAATACCCCTTTACATATGAAAAATAGGTTGGTGAATGTAAGATTCTCCTCTTTGCCCCAAATTCACAAAGGAAGATCCAAATTGATTAACCACAAGAAAATGGTCAATGCACAAATGAATCAATCGATTAAAAATAAGAAGAAAGAGGGAAACCTTACATTCCATTTTGTGAGGAGAGTGTGTGTCATAGATCTGAAAGGATTAAAACCTTAACTGAAATGAATTGAAGACAAAAACTAACCTCAAAGTATAACAGATCTAGAAATTGTTGTTTTATGGTGTCTGTACTGAGTTTCTGGAAATTATGCAACCTGCCTTGGTCTGGAAAAATAGAGAAGAAGAAAACCCTAAAATCATTTTCTTTTCTGAGCAAGTTTGACCTTGACCCAAATACGGGGGCACAATTGTACCCCTTTATGTTGACCTTGACCTGCACTGCTCTGACAGAAATTCTGTTCACAGACCCCAAAAGTTGGCCAAAAAGGGTATCCAAATCTGCTCTGCAATTCGCTCTTATGTACCTATTGTATGTGCTAAAAGTGGCCTTCTTACTTAGCAATACACTTCAACATAGTCATTGTTCTTCAATTGCATACATGAATGAATATGGATTCATTCATCATGCATGTTTGAAAGAGTCGAATTGTTGTCTTCTAGAAGGCAGGACTATGAGCTTGCTCTCAGATCATTGCAAGCTCAGTGACTACACACTAACCTAAATGAAGGATTTAGAGCTATATGATTGATTAAACTAATGCAAATGCAGATTGTTGTTAATCCAAGCTAATTAGGATTCAGTTTTAGAATACCAATTGAAATGTGAGATATTTAGTTTTAAACCCAAAACAAAGTGTGCTCTATAATTAGATTTGCATGATTGCATAAAATTAAACAACAAATGCTAGATAAATAAAATCTAAAACATGCACGAAAGCTAAGATGAAAATGCAGTATAATAACTTTAAATAAAAATTTGGATCCTTTGTGAAGGAAAAGAGTTTCTCTTTTATAGAAATCTCTCTCGAATCGACGGTCGAGATCAAACAAAAAGAGTGGCTCAGATTTGATTGAAGAAGCCCAATCCATGTGCAAGTCATTTGATTGGTCAAGAGAGTCAGTTGACTGAACTGACTGATCAGTTATTTTAGAAACTTCCAAAATCAGTTCACAGTTAACTGAAATATTTCCAAAATGATAGATAGATGAGAATCAATTAACTGAGTGGAACATGATTATTTCCATTTTGATAATCAGTCAACTAAATTTGATGATGTCATATGCATTTTTAATAAATAAATTGATTTTGAATGCACATTTATGTTTTTATAATTAATTTAATTCCTTTTTGATTTAATTGACAATTTTGTAATTTTTATTTAATTAATATATCAGATTATCAATTAAATATTTAACATAAGGTTTATTTGCCAATGTATTATGATTTTAGGAATTAATTAATTAATCAAGTATGATGATTGGTTAGGACCTAGGTTTTAGGTCAGATCAGTTCGACTATGATGAATTGCCTATTTGATTTAGGACTTAGAATAAGCAAGATTAGGGTTTCTTGATTAATTATTGAAATTGGGGGTCTAGGGTTTAGGTGACCATTTTTAGGTGATTACATTTGACTCTCTTTGAATTGATGTGTGATCAACGCATTGATTCAAAGACTTGTTAGTGAGAAGATGCCTGGAATAGTTTGATTTGAAGCGATGAAACCATTCTTTTGAAGAAGACTGACTTAGAGCTTGATTGGATGAAGCTTGATCAAAAGATATAAAACAAAATGCTCAATTTGATTTGAAGCAATAAAATTGAACATCTATTAAGAACTCTTGAACCTTTTTGATTGGTTTGAATGAATAACTAGTTTGATTTGAAGCGATGAAACTAATTACCGTTAAGAGATTTGATTAGCAAGCAAATTGACTTGATTTCAAGTGATGAAGCCAATTTGATCAATGTATCTGGTTTCATTAATGAATATCTTGTATAAGATTGATCTTGTCTGGTTTGGAGTGTATTCACCATTATACAAGACCATTGATTAGGTTGCCTTTGATTTAAGATGATCTCAACTTGATTTGATGCGATGAAGTTGAGATGCCACAAGTGATGGGGTTTTGATTGAGGATGTGATCACTACAATGTTGATGTCCTGATCCTACCCCCTTAGGAGTGAAATTGAAATATGGATAGGTGCTCCAGTGATAAGAAGCAATTTGATTAATTAGAAAATTTAGGAAGAAATTGATCTGATTAAAAATAGGTTCCAAGTGGTTAGGAAAGATGATGTACTTGATGAGAGGTCATGTTTGACTGAGATTGACCAAAAGTAAGATACATGAATTTATTGGAAGAAAAGCATGAGAGATTCCCATTGGATGTGCAAGCACTCAGCTGTAGATTTTGATTTCAATCCTGAAAATAGAATCAGGGCAGTTCATTTAGCAAGGGGTGTCATGACCACTTGACGATGAGAAGATTGATTGATACGAACCTCGGATCCTTCACATTGGATATAGATAAAGTTATTATGCAGATTTCATCACTATGTAGATGCAGATGCAAGACTAACATGATTACAACCTAAGGTGTAGTCATTGAGCTTTAGCATTGAAAATTTTCATCATTGAGCATTTTCAGAACATCAGAGTCGATATAATCCTTACTGATGCCACTGCGACCATAAGAATATGAATATGACTTTCATCGGATAAGATATGAGAAACTAACATAAGCATCAAGGCACGAAATCTAAGATGACCTGAACGTCATTTCTAGTTGATGTTGCAAGAGTACACCAGTATAAAGATATTCAAAGCCAAGGAAACCATGAGTGCAATCTTGCATAAACAAACAAAACAATAATAGTCAAGGAGATAGTTCCAACCTCACCTTGGCGTACAAATAAATAGGATTGAGGGATGTGAAGATTTTTTACCTTAATGTAGGAGCTCTTACCACATACACCTAGTTTATTTGACGTTGCTGGATCATCGGGACCACACCAACAAGCAGTAGACAAAGAAAAGATTAACAAAATCAATGAAAACAGACAGCATACAAATATAAGTTCAGTATACTTCAGCCAGTTTCAAATTTTTTTGGATGTGTATATGTATGAGGTGTTGAGAAACACCGTTGTGCTTGTGAGTGCTTTGTGTTTGAGTGCTATCAATCTATTTTTTACGTTTAAGATATCCAATGTGTGTTGAGAAACATCGATGCATCCCAAGATAGTGTTAAGAAACATTGTTGATGGTGGTATTGAGAAACACCTATTTGCGTCAGTAGTGAGTTGTCTTTTATAAATGACAAGATCACTGACTCTGGTGTAAACCAAAGATGTGATCAAATTTAGGGACCCATGCCCCTGGTAGCAAACGACAATGACTAAATTGACTCATACTGCGAGGACAAATCTGATTTGATTTCCCCTAGGTTATGACTCTGGATCAGTTTCAAGCCAGGAGGGTTCTCAGAAGAACCTGAGTGTCATGAAAGTGGCTGAAAGCTATGTACAGACTAAAGCAAAGGATTGATGCCAAGACTGAGCATTGATAGATGGAGCGCTGAGTACAAGAGGCACCTATTTACCAGTTTTTCACCTACTGGGCAGAGATGCTACTAGCAGAAATTGACTTGATTTGAAGCAATGAAGCCAACTTGATCAATGTGCCTAGTTTTAGAAATGAATGACTCATCTAAGACTAATCTATCTGGTTTCGAGTGTATCCATCACTGTATAAGACAATTGATTGACTTGCTTTTGATTTATGATAATCTCAACTTGATTTGATGTGATGAAGCTGAGATGCCCTAAGTGATGGGGTCTTGATCTTGATGATGTGATCATTGAAAACATGGTAAGCATGCATGTATTGTCATCCCTTTTTTTTCATTTTTTCAATTTTTTGTATTTTTCCATTTTTTGATTTTTTGATTTTTCAGAGATTACCCGATCTCAAGAAAGATCACATTGGTTTTCCCCCAATGTCTTGCAAGGTGGAGGTCATTGCAAATGGATTAGAAATTTGATGAATGAGGTGAATAGACAATGATGGATGAAGAGGGTGAATGCAACCCTCAAAGATAGTCTCCTTAAGATTACCCAAGCTAGGGAAAAAAGAATATAGCAATGTAGGCTCATGGAGCAGTGCTGGATAGCATATAAGATGATGACTTGATGTCATGGGGCATCTCAGCTTCATCGCATCAAATCAAGTTGAGATCATCTTGAATCAAAGGCAACCTAATCAATGGTCTTATGCAGTGGTGAATACACTCTAAACCAGACAAGATCGGTCTTATACGGGATATTCATTATTGAAACCAGATACATTGATCAAATTAGCTTCATCACTTGAAATTAAGTCAATTTTCTTGCTAATCAAATCTCTTAACGGTAATCAGTTTCATCTCTTCAAATCAAACTGGTTATTCGTTCAAACCAATCAAAAATTTTTAAGAGTTCTTAACAAATGTTCAGTTTTATCACTTCAAATCAAATTGAGCATTTTGTTTTATATCTTTTGATCGATCTTCATCCAATCAAGCTCAAAGTCGGTCTTCTTCTTCAAAAGAATAGTTTCATCGCTTCAAATCAAACTATTCTGGGTCTTCTCGCTAACAAGTCTTTGAATCAATGCATTGATCACACATCAATTCAAAGAGGGGCAAATGTAATCACCTAAAAATGGTCACCTAAACCCTAGAACCCCAATCTCAACAATTAATCAAGAAACCCTAATCTTGATTATTCTAAGTCCTAAATCAAACAGGCAATTCATCAAATTCAAATTGATCTCACCTAAACCCTAGGTCCTAATAAATCATCGTACTTAATTAATTAATTAATTCCTAAAATCATAATACATTGGCAAATAAACCTTATGTTAAATATTTAATTGATATTCTAATATATTAATTAAATAAAAATTACAAAATTGACAATTAAATCAAAAAGAAATTAAATTAATTATAAAAACATAAATGTGCATTCAAAATCAATTAATTTATTAAAAATGCATATGACATCATCAAATTCAGTTGACTAATTATCAAAATGGAAACAATCTAGTTCCACTCAGTTAACTGATTCTCATCTATCTATCATTTTAGAAACATTTCAGTTAACTATGAACTGATTTTGGAAGTTTCCAAAATAACTGATCAGTCAGTTCAGTCAACTAACTCTCTCGACCAATCGAATCACTTGCACATGGCTTGTGCTTCTTCAATCAAATCTGAGCCACTCTTTTTGTTTGATCTCGGCTGTCGAGTCGAGAGAGATTTCTATAAAAGAGAAACTCTTTTCCTTCACAAACGATCCAAATTTTTATTTAACGTTATTATACTGCATTTTCAACTTAGCTTTATTGCATCTTTTAGCTTTCATTTATCTAGAATTTGTTATTTAATTTGATGTAATCATGCAAATCTAATCATAGAGCACACTTTGTTTTGGGTTTAAAACTGATTATCTCACATTTCAATTAGTGTTCTAAAAATGAATTCCAATTAGCTTGGATTAACAACAATCTACATTTGCATTTGCATTTTCATTTAGTTTAATCAATCATATAGCTCTAAATCCTTCATTTAGGTTAGTGTGTAGTCACTGAGCTTGCAATGATCTGAGAGCAAACTCATACTCCTGCCTTCTAGAAGGCAACAGGTTGACTCTTTCAGACATGCAGGATGAATGAATCCATATTCATTCCTGTATGCAATTGAAGAACAATGACTATGTTAAAGTGTACTGCTAAGTAAGAAGGCCATTTTTAGCACGCACAATATGTACATAAGAGCAAATTATAGAGCAGATTCAGATACCCTTTTTGACGAACTTTCAGGGTCTGCGAACAGAATTTCCATCAGAGCAGTGCAGGTCAAGGTCGACATAAAGGGGTATAGTTGTGCCCTCATATTCGGGTCAAGGTCGAACTTGCTTAGAAAAGAAAATGATTTCAGGGTTTTCTTCGTCTCTATTTTTCTAGAGCAAGGCAGGTTGCATAATTTCCAGAAACTCAGTACAGACACCAAAAAACAACAATTTCTAGATTTGTTATACTTTGAGGTTAGTTTTTTTCTTCAATTCATTTCAATTAAGGTTTTAATCCTTTCAGATCTATTAGACACACTCTCCTCACAAAATGGAATGTAAGGTTTCCCTCTTTCTTATTTTTAATTGATTGATTCATTTGTGCATTGTCCATTTTCTTGTGGTTAATCAATTTGGATATTTCCTTTGTGAATTTGGGGAAAAGAGGAGAATCTTACATTCACCAACCTATTTTTCATATGTAAAGGTGTATTATTTGGATGCGCAAGTCTCTTGTACCCATTTCACCTCTTTACATCTTTACATCTCTTCTTTACATTCTTTCCATCTTTTTTATCCTTACAATAAGTTATTCTATAATCTTAGAGTATAGTTGTAATTAGATAAATAAAGCTTTATCAGACATTGTAAATTCCAATGAATATCCTTTTCACGTCGGGTATCATGTCACTATTTTTTATGTATTTCCATGCATTTCAATGCTTCTTTTTTTGCACATAGAGAAAATGCAGTACAACACAATATGTTTAGTTCATCCAAAATGGATGCTTCTATATTTAAAACTGCCTACTACATTGAAACATGTGTGTAGACCTAAAATTTTATATGCTTCCTTTTATTATGTGAAGATTCATTTATGATTTCAAATCATACTGATAGAAGATTTAGAGATATAACCACCACAAATTTCTAAGATTGGTTAAATTCATTATGCCGATTCATAAGGTACATGGATTTGTAGCAGAAGTCCAAATTCATGAAGATGTCCATAGATTCCTATCAGAAAGGCATGATTTCCAATGATATATTGATTCATATTAAAATTATATATTCATAACAATTCACAAATTTGAAACAGAAATAGAAAGTTCACATTAATGAAAGGATCATTATACATGATATGGATTGCCATTCTTCATTTGGTCTTTTCCGACTTTAAGGTCTTGTTGTCCTAAAATGGTCATTCACAATGTCTTCTTGACTAGGAATAATATGTTTACATTCTTGAGCCACTAGGATGCCCCTATTCATCATGTTCATATGTACTTATATTAAGGGATAGGTCCAAAAGACTCATTATACTCAATTTAACAACAAGCATTATTTTGGCTACCTTCAAACTTCAGTTAATAATTAGGCTATATATCCCAACCCAGGATTTATTCTCTTCATGACATCAAGTGATGGGGTTTTGATTGAGGATGTGATCACTGCAATGTTGAAATCCTGATTCTTCCCACTCAGGAGCAAAATCAAAATATGGATAGGTGCCCCAGTGATGGGAAGCAATTCGATTGATTAGACAATTTAGGAAGAAATTGATCTGATTAAAAATAGGTCCCAAGCGGTTAGGACAAAAGATATATTTGATGAGAGGTCATGTTTGACCGAGATCAACCAAAAGTAAGATACATGGATTGATTCGAAGAAAATCATGAGAGATTTCCATTGGATGTGCAAGTAGTCAGATATAGATTTCGATTTCAATCCTAAAAATAGAATCAGGATAGTTGATTTAGCAAAGGGTGTCATGACCACTTGACAATGAGAATATTGATCGATAAGAACCTTGGATCCTTCACATTGGATAGAGATAAATTTATTATGCAGATTTCATCACTATGCATATGTAGATGCAAGACTAACATGAATGCAACCTAAGGTGTAGTCACTAAGCTTTAGCATTGAAAATTTTCATTATTGAGCATTTTTGAAACATCAGAGTCGATACAATCCTTACTAGTGCCACTGCGACCATAAGAATATGAATACGACTTTCATCAGATAAGATATGAGAAACTAATGTAAGCATCAAGGCACAAAAGCCGAGATGACCTGAACATCATTTCTAGTTGATGTTGCAAGAGTACACCAGTATCAAGGCATTCAAAACCAAAAAAACCATGAGTGTGATCTTGCATAAACAAACTGAGCAATAACAATCTAGGAGGTAGTTTTGACCTCACCTTTGCGTACAAATAAATAGGATCGAGGGATGTGAGGCTTTTCTTCCTTAATGCAGGAGCTCTTACCACATACACCCAATTTATTTGACATTGTTGGATCATTAGGACCACACCAACAAGCAGTAGACAAAGAAAATATTAACGAAATCAATGAAAATAGACAGCATACAAACATAAGTTCAGCATACTTTAGCTAGTTTCAAATTTTTTCGGATGGGTATATGTATGAGGTGTTGAGAAACACCATTCTGCTTGTGAGTGCTTTGTGTTTGATTTCTATAGATCTATTTTTTATGTTTGTGATATCCAATGTGTTAAGAAACACAGATGCATCCCAAGATAGTGTTAAGAAACATTGTTGATGGTGGTGTTGATAAACACCTATTTGAGTCAGTAGCGAGTTGTCTTTCAGAAATGACAAGATTACTGACTTTGGTGTAAACCAAAGATGTGATCAAATTTGGGGACCCATGCCCCTAGTAGAAAATGATGATGACTGACTTGACTCATACTGCAAGGACAAATATGATTTGATTTCCACCAGGTTATGACTCTAGATCAGTTTCAAGCCAGGAGGGTTCTCAGAAGAACCTGAGTGTCACGAAAGTGACTGAAAGCTATGTACAGACTGAAGCAAAGGATTGATGCCAAGACTGAGCATTGATAGATGGAGCACTAAGTACAAGAGGCGTTGTTTACTAGGTTTTCACCTACTAGGCAGAGATGTTACTAGCAGAAATTGACCTGATTTGAAGCAATGAAGCCAATTTGATCAATGTGCTTGGTTTCATAAATGAATGACTCATCTAAGACCGATCTGTCTGGTTTCGAGTGTATCCAACACTGTATAAGACAATTGATTGAGTTGCTTTTGATTTATGATAATCTCAACTTATTTGATACGATGAAGCTAAGATGCCCCAAGCGATGGGGTCTTGATCTTGATGATGTGATCATTGAAAACCTGGTAAGCATGCATGTATTGCCATCCTTTTTTTTTTTCAATTTTTCAATTTTTTTGTATTTTCCATTTTTTTATTTTTTATTTTTTTTTCAGAGATTACTCGATCTCAAGCAAGAACACATTGGTTTACCCCCAATGTCTAGCAAGGTGGAGGTTATTGCAGATGGATTAGAAAGTTGATGAATGAGGCAAATAGACAATGATGGATGAAGAGGGTGAATGCAACCCTCAAAGACAGTCTCCTCAAGATTACCCAAGCTAGGGAAAAAAGAATATAGCAATGTAGGCTCATGGAGCAGTGTTGGATAGCATATAGGATGATGACTTGATGTCATGAAGAGCATTTGGTCCAAAATAATGGACATGTCAAGAGACTTCTAAGAACATTTTTTTTTCAATTTTGATCAAGACCAAGGGGTCAATAGGATAGGATAGGAGAGCATGATCAGGATAAAGAGTGATGGAAGCATGAGTGGATGTTTTGAGATTAGTGCAAAGGATGCTCAAAGATAGGGAGGATAGGATTAGGATAAGAAAGATCATGATAGGGTGCCATGGATGAGAGCAAGTGAATACCTTGATGGAAAGGATAATGCATGCCAAGAATCATGATACTCCTGGATAGGATTAACCTTGTCAAGATCACCAGAAGGAACATGTATGCTCATGGGCTAGCTGGATGTAAGATATGATGGATAGGATGACATGGAAGGAACTTGCCCCCAAGTGAAGAGTGCAAGTAGGAGGAATTACGCATGATGCCTGTTTGCCAGGTTTTTGTCATGGTACTTATCCAAGGCGCCACAAGAAGTGGTTTTCACCATAGGACAGATTGATTTATCTTTACTTTTGCTACCAAGGCGCCTATTTACTAGGTTTTCACCAAGGTACTTTTTCTTTATTTCTTTTTTTTGTATTTTTTATTTTATGGAGGAACTTTAGCTTCTTTCTCTTTAGATAGTGCTCCTTTTTGAAATATATGCTATGATGGGCCAAGGCCGTTGAAAGTAGGCTCAAAGATGCTGATAGAGTGATGGTAGAGAACATTGATATGGAGGATAAGGGAGATGGTAGCCAAGGATTTATCTAATGGATTTGATAAGAGGTATAGTAGGATATGGTGATAAGATCAACATCGACATACCCCTTGAAGGGTAGTGGACAAATGGAGGAAAAGTGGATGGAATAGCTTGAGACTTTGATGTATGAGTGGATATGGATCTTTGTATGGGAGGACCTAAGATGGATGAAGTATTAAAGGTGATGGATTTTGGGACATGAGAACCCAAAATAGAGTTAGAAGATGGGAGATGTTTAGATGGAGATGCAGTGGAAGACTTTGGAAGCTTGGATGCCAACTCTGACTTTTCCTTTTTGTTCAATCCTTTTAAGAGAGACTTGGGAATCCACATAACTTTTGATTTTCTTTTTGTATCCAAGTCCTTTAGACGAGACTTGGGAATCCACATAGTTTTTTATTTTCTTTTGTTTTTGGATGATTTAGAACGCAATTCGTCCATGATGGATTTAGGAACCCATATTTTCTTTGATTTTCTTCTTTGCTTGGACTTAGAATGTAGTTCTTCCATGATGGATTTAGGAACCCATATTTTCTTTGATCTTATCCTTTGCTTAGTGGAACCTTGTGGTCTCTTGAATATTTCATTTTTCTTTGTAGTCACATGTCAATTAGATGGGACATAGTGATCTTCATATGTACGTGGATTCTTTGATTTCTGATTTCTTAGTTGTACATCCAAATTGCTTCCAAAAGACTTGGGGAGTGTGGATGTATAAGGCTGATATGATTGGTTTATATGGATTGGTTGTGTAACACCCCAAAATTGGCATCTTGCAACTCTAACCAATTTGGTTGCATTTGTCGTTCTTCTAAATCATCAAAGTCCTATTGTACTAGGCAATTCTGAGTTTTCACTGACTCTACTCGACCTGAGTGTCAAATGCAGAAAACCCTAAATCTGTATTAATCATACATCATATTTAATTCCTAAATATCTATTTGGCTAAACCAATCCTATGATCAAATTAACTTAATTATAAAGTCCCAGCACTTTAATTAAATTAAATTCACCCTCTTTAGCTGAGACACATGAAATAGGAATTAATAATATTTAATTATTTAATAAATATCCTCTTTTCAAATATTTGAA
>MU223287.1:1976703-1986800 GCA_018584345.1 Thuja plicata
TTTCAATTTCTAGCATAATATTTGCATTTGCATGTCATTTATCATGTTTAAAAATCCTTCGTTCTTAGATGGTCCATAGTTGTGAGGCCCTCGTCCTGAGAGCAAATTTCAAAACTCCATCTAGATAGAAGGCAACAGGTCGAATCATGGAGACAGGCAGGCTGAATAACTCATGTTTAGTTTTGTTTGTTCTTGATGAAGAATGACTATGTTGAAGTGTGTGGTTGATTTAGAAGGCCAAAATTAACTCATACAGGTTGATAAGGAGATTTCAAGGATGTATGTCTTTGTCGATCTTGATAGGGGATATGGTAAGTAGATGGAGGGATATAAGGACCCAATATAGATGGAAGGTTTGATGGTTTCAGCTTTGGGATATAGGGACCGAGAATGGACTTGGAGGATAATGAAGGTTGATGCTTACATTTAAATGGAGGGATATAATGTGTGGAAGGGATATCAACATCTTTAGAGTGAGTTGTATTTCCAAGGCTCTTCTCTTTTGAATTCATCTTTATATCGGTAGGTGCATGAGTAGCTTTGATAGGAGATTTATTATTCTGCAAGGGATTTAGAGGAATGATATTTTCTTGAGCTAGATATGGAGGAGCATGACAAGGAGATGATGGGATGCTCTGATCTTGACAAGGATCTTTAGATGGTGTACAAAGGGTACCTTTCTCTTGATTTTCAATAGGCACATTAGAGATCCCTGAAAGGATATCTTGATCTTGCTTGGGAGATGTAGAGCTATGTTCTTGGAAGAAATGGAAGGGGATGATACAATCATCATGAGACTCTTGAGATATGTGACTTTGGTCAACCATTGGATAAGGAAGGATGGTGTCTTGATCTTTTTCATTAATGATATGTGTTTATTCACACTTTGGATTTCCCTCTTGACATGGAGCCACTTCTAAGGAGGAGGTAGGAGTTTTGATTTGCATATGGGATTCTTGACATGTTGATGGACATTCATTTGGAGTAGGAATGATAAGAGTTAAAGCACATTGATGCTTTGGGTCTATGATATTTGAAGCCTGAGAAATACTTGCAGCCATATGATGATTATCTTGGATCTCTTGTAGAGATAGTCCTTGAGAGTAGACATTGTCGTCATTAGGTTCAGTTCTTGATGGAGATGGTGTGGCTAGTTTTGAAGCTTTAGGAGATGGAGGAATGGTGGAAGAAGTAGATGTGATCTACGAACCATTGCTAGACATGGATTCTTGATATTGATCATGCTCGAGATTAGATGAATCATTAGGATTTTCAACTTTGATTATGCCATCATCTATGAGATCTTGGATTTTATGTTTCAACTCCATGCAAGATGAAGTTTTATGCTCATTATGTTGATGATATGCACAATATTTACTCAAGAATATTCATCCATGTGATGTGGCTTGAGGTAATGTGATGAGATCATTATCAAGAAGTTCTTCCAATGCTTATTTATAAGATTGTCCCAAAGGAGTAAAGACTCTCTCACATTTAACCCAAGTTTCTTCTTTCATGAGATTACTAATCCCTTTGGAGGGAGACTTCGTGGTGTTTTCAACAACTTTTAGGGCTTTGGAGCCACTCACCTGATCATGATCAAATAGAAAAGGATAGATTGAGCTTGATGAGGATTTTTTGGATTGTGTATCATTTTCCCCCTTTAATTCTTGGATTTCATATTGCATAGTTCAAAGTTGTTTTGATAAAGCTGCCATAAGAATCTCTTCTTGTGCGTTGTTAGGACCATAAGGTTTAGCCCATTTTCTTTTAGACATTGTAAGATTGTCTTGATGCGCTTGCATAGAAGATTGAAGAGGAGGTATGATGAATCGATTGATTGACTGTCAGGTGTTGAAGTGGTATCTAAAGTGTTGATTAAGTCCATGACCAATAGACAAAGGAGATAAAGTCCAACTGAGAGAGAGAAGCAACAACTCTGATCTTGAGTCAAGGTTAACGAACCTACTCTCACAAATCAGGATAAGGACAGTGCAGACAAAATGATTAAAGTAACAAGTCACTTGGACTAGCACAGCGAAATCAGATTTTGAAACAGCAATGAGTCAAACTTTTAACAGATTGCAGTCAAAGACAGACAAGTGATGATGTTGAGAACATAGATTTGTGAAAATTTAGACAGAACCTTCATAGTAGAATACAAAATTGGATAGTAAGTTGATAGATTTCCAGAGTTTGATAACAGATGCAGAAACTCATACAAGAGTTTATAGCTATCACCTAGAAGTGCAGATTTTGAATCGTTGATCATTTTGATGTTTGATTTGATGTTTTGATGTTTTAGTGAACACTCACGCAAGACACATCAAGAAGCCCTTAGCTATTCAAGAACATCAAGCAAACCTTATTCCTAGGTGGCGAGAAATGGACAATACTTGTTTGAATCCTCTTACAATAAAATACCCATTCAAGTCAGATAGTTAGAAGCTTGGCAGCACTGGCTCCCCTCCACGACACACACTTCTCGAGCCTACCAAGCTTCAAATTTCTCAAGATTTGAGGATCTTAATAAATTTTCTGTCTCAACAAGAGGGGTACATGAGAGGTTTCTTAGGCATGCGCATCTCACAATGCCCATATCAACAAGTAGAAAAGGATTTTGGCCACTATCTAAAAAGGGTTTTAGTAAGGGTCTTCATTTAAGAATATCCTTTATGTCCGTGCATGTGCGATTTAGGCTGCTAACCCCACAGAGCACCTTAGCACAAACAGTTCATGATACATGATTGAGACCCAGAGGCCCTACTTTGTGTTAGGTGAGAGCCGAGTATAAGCTCAAATGCCACTTATCTTCCAAGGTTTTGGCCTCGAGGAGCATTTTGATTATAGTGAGTCGAAGAAGCTTGGCGTTAGCTTGTTCTCACTTGGGTCATTCTCCAAGGGTGAGTACTTTTTCCCACTTGGATAGGCTCTCTAAGGTTGCAGCTCTCAAACGGCGAATGACAATAATGTTTTTGGATTTTGTATCATCCCAAAAGGGCGAGAGCATAATTTCTTGACATTATTGCCATCCCTAAAACATCAAACAAATGTTCATTTTAAGAAGTCTTGCATGTGAATTCCTATTTTAAGAAATCAAAAACAAGATGCAAGCACAATTTTTTATGTTCTATCGATCAAAGGCAACCTGCAAAACCAATTCGTGAGTATTTTTTGTTTTAGTCTTCTTGGATAATGTTCTGCAAACCACTGTTAGATTGTACGCAAAAGATAATCACATGAACATCAAAGCCAAAGATTAGTCCACATTTTCAAAATCTGAAAATCAAAAAATAGATCACATATTCAGAAACTAGACAGAAAATCATGCATTTTCAAAAACAATTGAATTGAAAAAGGTGATTGTATGAGCCTGTACAAGGCTCCGAAATCTGCAAAATGAAGGATTAGGCAGGTACAGTTAGAAAAAGTGCAATTTTTGAGAAATTCAGAGATAAAAATAAAAAAATAACTTCACCACACTGATCTTTGGGAACATCCACCCAAAATATAAAAAAAAATGCACTCAAAAAGGAGCCAAAATGAGTGAGATATGAGCTTTCAAATTTAGACACTAAAACCCAAAATGCATATGGTGAAGGCAATTTTTTTTTAAAACTTGCTGATGTCATCAGAATGGTATGTTAAATTTGACGGTCTATAGCCCATCATCGAAAGCCAATATCACTATTTTAAGATGGCTTGACGACCGTCAATTTTGCATCTCCTATTTATGGGGTTGACTGGTGGCAATTGAGCGGCGTTTGGGTTGCGCTGAGCCTTCATATATCTTCCATGATCTTCCCTGTCAGTGAAGTTGCGAATCTCCCTAAGTAGTTGTGAAGGATAGATAAACCTTAAAATGAATCAAGACGGGATACTAAGTCAAATTTCAATTACATAACATAAAATATTGAGGTGTTATCCATGCACCCAGCTCAAAATTATAAAGCTTGACACTTTTTCACTTCTCAAGAAACTCCACAATAGCCTCAATTCTCCAAAATGGTGAATTCCCAAATGTGATTCACTACAAAAATTTGTGTTTCCATAGGTTGTAAGTTTCTTAGCAATGTGTGCTTCATTAGCTATCTGCACTTCTGAAGCATGTAGGCATCTGCAGCAATATATACGTTAGTGCTAATTTGTACTTCTGCAACATGAAGGTTTCTACAACTATACGTCCTTTGGCAACAATCTGAATGATGATCATAAAGTTCGCATGGGGGTTTAACATGAGAGATGCAGATCACTGTCACATGCACATGGATCAGAAATTCATGCTCATGTGTTGTGATGACAATTTGAAAGGGAAGCACAGTGCAACGTGGGGAAGGGGTTTGTGGAAGGATGGTGGGGTGAGAAGATTGCGTGTGGGGAGGGTAGTGTAGGTGGGTTGGCTGCGCGGTAGGAGATGGAAGGGTTGGCTATGTGATGGGGGAGTGGGGAGAGAAGTAGTGGAGAGGTGGGGAGAAGAGAAGTGGCTTGGGGGAATGGGGTTGCAGCACGGATGAAGGGAGGAGGGGACAAGTCACGCGAGAGTGAAGGGAGGCATAGGGTTGTGCAGGAGGAGTGGAGGGAGCTGCAGTTTGACGTAGGTGGGAGGCTACGTGGGAGCAGCGAAAATGGAGTTGTGGAGTGGATGAGGGGGTGGTCTATGTGGGATTTTTAATCCCACATTGACCAAAAATAAGGAAAATGCTTGGTTTTAAGACAACACTTTGACACAATAACATAAAACAAGAGGTGTGTGAGCCAGGTTTGGGATAGCTTTTGTTTGATTGCGTGGCATTAAACTGTAGACTTAAGTTGTCTATGCCGAGTTAGATAATTCAAAGATTAATCAGTTATGGGGGTTGAAACAAAAAAATTTTTGTTGTCTTGATATTTGCAAAAATTTTCTTTGATATGCGTGCAAAAGGTCGTACGGCCTCTGTTTACAAAAAAAATTTGCCACAGATTCAATTTTGGGTGAGGGTAGGCGTATTTATAGTTATTTCACACCAAAATAATGACCTAAATGCAATGGTGGACCTAGATTTTGCTCAAAATGAATAGAAAGTAGAATTAAAAATTAGAGTTCATAATGAGGCCAGAAATTGATTTATCTGCCCCACGGTGGGCGCCAGAAATGTGTGTGCTAAAAGTGGCCTTCTTACTTAGCAGTACACTTCAACATAGTCATTGTTCTTCACTTGCATATAGGAATGAATATGGATTCATTCATCATGCATGTCTGAAAGAGTCGACCTATTGCCTTCTAGAAGGCAAGAGTATGAGCTTTCTCTCAGATCATTGCAAGCTTAGTGACTACACACTAACCTAAATGAAGAATTTAGAGCTATATGATTGATTAAACTAAATGCAAATGCAAATGCAGATTGTTGTTAATCCAAGATAATTAGGATTTAGTTTTATAATACCAATTGAAATGTGAGATATTCAGTTTTAAACCCAAAACAAAGTGTGCTCTATGATTAGATTTTCATGATTGCATAAAAGTAAACAACAAATGCTAGATAAATGAAAGCTAAAACATGCAAGAAAGCTAAGATGAAAATGCAGTATAATAACATTAAATAAAAATTTGGAGCCTTTGTGAAGGAAAAGAGTTTCTCTTTTATAGAAATCTCTCTCAAATCGATGGTCGAGATCGAACAAAAAGAATGGCTCAGATTCGATTGAAGAAGCACAATCCATGTTCAAGTGATTCGATTGGTCAAGAGAGTCAGTTGACTGAACTGACTGATCAGTTATTTTGGAAACTTCCAAAATTAGTTCATAGTTAACTGAAATGCTTCCAAAATGATAGATAGATGAGAATCAGTTAATTGAGTGGAACCATATTATTTCCATTTTGATAATCAATCAACTGAATTTGATGATGTCATATGCATTTTTAATAAATTAATTGATTTTGAATGCACATTTATGCTTTTATAATTAATTTAATTCTTTTTTAATTTAATTGACAATTTTGTAATTTTTATTTAATTAATATATCAGAATATCAATTAAATATTTAACATAAGGTTTATTTGCCAATGTATTATGATTTTAGGAATTAATTAATTAATCAAGTATGATGATTGATTAGGACCTAAGGTTTAGGTCAGATCAGTTTGACTGTGATGAATTACCTATTTGATTTAGGACTTAGAATAATCAAGATTAGGATTTCTTGATTAATTGTTGAGATTGGGGGTCTAGGGTTTAGGTGACCATTTTCAGGTGATTACACCTATACCTACAAGAAAAAAAGGTTTTTGTTTGTTGGGGGAGGGGTTTGCCTTGTCAAACCCTAGTTTTGGAATTAACCTTAAAATAGAATTGAAATTGCAGTGATAAACAAAGTAAATATAACAATTCACCTTGCTTATATTGAAACCCTTGTGGAGGATTCGAGTCCTTGAATCCACAAGTATGGATGCTCCAAATGGATGTGGAATGTAGGATGTAGTATGTAGGATGCCTCAAATCAGTTGCATTTAGATCTTCAACACCAATCTTGAATGGATCTTGGAATAGGAAGAAGCTTGAATGGATATGGATGGGGAAATCTTCAACAAGAGGGCTCCATAGAGATTGAATCCTTCAATGGCTACTAATGGATCTACTTAATTAATTGAATCTTTAATGTTTGAAGGCTTGAATGCTTGAATGCTTGAAATTAAATGATCGCCTTGATAGATTATGTGTAGATTGTGTGTGTATTCCGTGGATGATTGAAAATGAGAGGAGAAGGCTTCCTTATATACAAGTCTAGGGCACAAACTTCTAGAGAGGGCGACAAAGGAGAATTAAATTCCAATTAGGCTCATACCCCTAGAAGTGGACCTATATTAAATATCTTTTTAAGAGTCACCACTTCGAAGCCCAAAACAGTCGACCCGGAAGCAGGAAATAATTCTTTCCAAACCCTGACATCTGAATATCCTAAAAATTTGGAATTTAGACCCTGGGTCAGGGTCGAGGTCGACCCTAACCTAGGTCAGGGTCAAGGTCGACCTTGACCCTGAGGTCAAGAACCTCAAAATCTCAGAGAAAGATACCAGAAATAGGTAAGAGAGAAGTGGAAAATAGGGCAAGATAGGGGGAAAGTCAGATCCAAGTCAAAGAATCATTCAAGGCATTTGACATGACTCCAAACCACTTACTCGGAGGGCTAAACCAATCCCAAATGGAAGTGCTTCCATTTTTCGATGATACATTTAGCCCCCACTTCAGCAAGAGTATGGACTCGATGGAAACTCTTGGTAAAGAGGATCATAAAGAAAAGATAATCTTATTGAAATCAAAGGGACAAAGCAATCCTCAAGCCCCTAGGGACTCAAGTCTTTGTCAACCCCAAGATTACAATAAGAGAGACATCACATGTCAAAGAAAAAGAGAGAGAGGGTGTGATTACCTCTCCCAATGAGAACTTATGTCCCATTGTGAATCACAAAAGAAAATAGTACAACTGGGAAGATGGAGTTGAGCCGCCTAGTGAATGTGGCTACTCACTAGTCAACCCACCAAGGATTCACCCTCAGGAATATTCTATTCCAAAAGAGAAAAGCCAAAACTAGAGAGATCCAATCTTAAGGACACCTTCTGACCTTAAGGGATCAAAAATTTGTAAATTGAAACTGGAGGGATCAAGAGATCCTATAAGGTAAAAATCCATGCTTTAAGAATTAGTCTCTAATCCATAAAGGGAAAAAAAATGTTTTAAGTTTGAAAATATTTTGGAAGTGCATGTGTGCAAAAAGTGAGTAGAGCGTATGCCCCCGCGTTAAAGTCATTGCTAACACTTTAATAGGAGCAATGGATTTAATGGAAACATAAACAACTCCACTGATTATGTTTCCACTATGAGATGCCCCCAAGCAAAGATAAATCAAGGGAAATACCATATAAACATACAAAGAACACAGAAGGGATCTACCTACCGTGGGGATAGTATGATCATAAGATTTTATATATATATATATATATATATATATATATATATGCGAATGAATTGACATCATTCCCCAAAGAAAGTAGAACTACAATCACAATGGAGGAAATAAAACGTAAAAGTTATGAAGAAGAGTCTTTTCGGACCACAACATGGAGACCAAAAAGAATCAGTGCTACCATGTCGCAAATCCAAGCGGACTACACAAGGAAAAATATTACGAACAATAGCACAAGTACAACAAAACATGAAAACAACATATATAAGAATAGAGATACATATAGAGGAATAGTACAACAGGTTTGATTCCTTTATCACCTTGCACCAACAAAGTAACAAGGGTCGTATAAAAGAATCTAACAAACATTTAGCAAACACATTATAGGAGAAGCACAATACAAAAAGCAAACACATAAAAGGCTTCCATGGAGGACAAGCCAATCAAGCACATCGCCTACTCTCCCCATCTCAGTCTATATCATTTAGGGAAGGTGGGAAACTTGCAAGAGGGACTATATCCAACACAGTAGGAATAATAGCCAATTCCAAACAAGGATGCTCTTGAGAATCGCGATGTTCGATACTAGGAGTAATTATCAATTGTGTTGAAAGCATATTAGGTAATCAGTATCAATATCAATTGTCTCATATTCATCATTAGCATCAATAGGATCATCAAGAGTATCTTCTTCATCAAGATTAATCAAAATAGTTCTAAGATACGAATAGAATATTCATAATCATTCATCTTAACATCATTATTAACATTAACTTCTTCCGACACATCAGGCATAGGCTGGTCAAAAGAAGGTAAAGAACTTTGAAGAACAGAGGCACGGGTCTTAGCTTGAGTCCGACACTTCTTATGACATTCATTGGCAAATCGGTTATGTTTGGTCTTGTTTGAAATATGTTGAGAACTAGGAGGAACAACAACCGGTTCCTTCACAGGTTCTATAGGAGGATTAGAAGGATTCTCAATAAGCTAAAAAGCAACACTAGGAGCTTGATTAATAGAACTAGAAGCAATGGATAAAGGAGGTATGGAAGGCGTAGGCAAAAGACCACGATTAAGATCCACCATGCTTAACTCAACAATCTTGCGATGTTTATAGGCTTGATATGAGAGAAAAATGTTATCAGGTTTTATTATTTCAATTGTTTCTTCAATCGAGGCAGCAACAAAGTTACTTTTTAATTCCATAGAAAGTGGGAAAGGAGTAAAAACTTGTTTTTCAAACCCACTTTATTGTTTCATGAATTCCAAATCAAAAACTTTATATTCTCCAATAAAAGAAGGATTAAAGTCCAATGTTCCCCAATCATCCCCGGTCAAAGAAGAAGATGGAGCTTCAGTTTGTTTAATCTCAGGTGGCCTTTCATGTTCTTTACTTGGTTGGAGAGGTTCGGAAACTTTAGCATATTCTACATTTAAGCAAGGATTCAGCGCCGCATCATCCGCATGTAGCAAATACACCAAATTGTTATAAATGTAGCAACAAGGGTATCCTGTTGTGTATACATCGTATGAAAATAATATGGTCTAGTTGGAAAAGAAATTTAATATTGACATTAATCGTTAGCTTTTCCTTTAATTAAGGTCCAAGGAAATGACAATGTTAGTGATCTGCAAGCTATTTGGAATGGGATTATTATTATTTTTCTATAAGAAATGTGTGGAAAATTCCAAAGATATTTAACCACGCTTCAAGCAGCTGCAATTAACTACTTGCATTACAATACTTTTGCTTTTGTACTATGCCATTTTTTTTTTTATATTAAATATAGTGTTATCAACAGATTTACAAAGCAAAACTATCCGTACTTACGCCAACTCCGGAGGCATGCCTCACACGGAGAGTAAGTAACAATATCAGTCAAGTATGATATACAAAACACATAATCAACTGTACAAAATCAGCAAAAGGTATTAATGAAGCAGGTCTTCGAATTGTTCAACCCAAGCTGTCCATCCGAGAGGTCCTTCCATCCAAGCAATGCATTTATTAGCTTGGATTTGTGCTAACATTTTTATCTGATCGTCTGTTGCATTTTTGTTTTTGGAAATTTCTTTGTGCAACTTATTCACAGTTTTATTGAAGAGAGCCATGTTGTTCATGTGGTTACGATAGTCGTAACCGTCTTTCATTTC
>MU223287.1:2010062-2045120 GCA_018584345.1 Thuja plicata
TGATTATCAAAATGGAAACAATCCAGTTCCACTCAGTTAACTGATTCTCCACTGATTATCAAAATGGAAACAATCCAGTTCCACTCAGTTAACTGATTCTCCACTGATTATCATTTTAGAAACATTTTAGTTAACTGTGAACTGATTTTGGAAGTTTCTAAAATAACTGATCAGTTAGTTCAGTCAACTAACTCTCTCGACCAATCGAATCACTCGCACATGTATTGTGCTTCTTCAATCAAATCTGAGCCACTCTTTTTGTTCAATCTCGACCGTCGATTCGAGAGAGATTTCTATAAAAGAGAAACTCTTTTTCTTCACAAAGGATCCTAACCTTTTATCTAATGTTATTATGCTGCATTTTCTTCTCTTTTCTTAGCATTTATCATTTATAATTGTTGTTTAATTTCAAGCATGCAAATCTAATCATTAGAGCACATTCAATTTGGGTTTTAAAAAGAATCTTTCACTTTTCAATTTGGTGCTTCTAAAATCAATCTTAAGTAGGTTGGATGAACAACAAAATGCATATGCATATCATCTTAGATCTTTTATCATAGCTTTAAATCCTTCATTTAGGTTAGTGTGTAGTCACTGAGCTTGCAATGATCTGAGAGCAAGCTCATACTCCTACCTTCTAGAAGGCAACAGGTCGACTCTTTCAGACATGTAGGATGAATAAATCCATATTCAATCCTGTATGCAGCTGAAGTATAATGACCATGTTGAAGTGTATGGCTAAATCAGAGGCACACATTTAGCTATCAAAACCACAAGCAAGCAGAAGAGTGTGAAGACAATGTCTACTCTGGGTCGTGATCCTAAGATAGGGTATTTCACCATGGAAGTAGCCAAGCCCACTAAAGAGGGCAGACTTGAAGATCTGGTGGCCTCAGACTTTCAGTTGCAGTCATTCTATATGGGATTGGCTCAACATGATACCAAGGTGGATAGGTGGAAGTCCACTAATGTAGTGATAGAGGAAGAGCTTGAATATCTCAAGACTTCCAAAATTCAGCTTAAAGTGGAAGTGGCCCAACTAACTGACTTCATCAGACAACTTGTCACTCGTATTGCAAGCACTCCCAGCACCCAAACCTCCTTTGCTCCTAGTGCTGCAGAGAACCAAGCCATTCTGGCTAAGTTGAAAGATGATTGGCATTATGGGCAGATTGGTAAAAGGTGGATCAAGAGGCTCGAGTTAGAAGGCCTAGCAATCATTGAACAGTTAGGTAACGCTCTTCTAAGGCTAGAAATAGAGAGGAGCAACATTGGTAAGAATTTATAGACTCTCACTACGGAAAGAGTAAGATGCCAGGAATGCATAGTCATGTTGCATGTGGCAGTGAAGATGAAGACTAAGGAAGCCCTAAAGGCTAATATTCTACAGAAGGGTGATGATCCTTTGATCGAATGGCTCCAAAGTCTGGAGTTCAAAATTGAGATGATCATTTAGGCCAAGACCGGACTACAACAAATAGATGTTAAGGTGCAAGAAGAACAAAGTAAATATTTTAAACTTCTCTTAGGACTTCATGCAAAATCACAAACCAACGGTCAAGGGAAAGCAATAGTTGGATTAGTCAATATGCAAAAGTCATTCATAGATTATCTGCACAATTTAGCAAAGCAGTCTTCGACTCATCTAGACAAGGTGCCAGAGCTCTAGAAATTGAGTGGATGCATCTTTAGGGCTATGGAGGAACTGAAAGATCGGATAGAAGCAATCAAGACTCTAGCTAAAGAACATTCCAGATGGCTTGTCCGTTACACCAATGTCCACATCAACAGACATGAAGAGCTCATCCAAGTCATCACTGATGTAATCGCCTATAGGGCCAAAGTAGATAAGGGGAAGGAAACTAAATCTTAGATACATTCCCCCTTATGCTATTTTTGTTAAGTTTTGTAATGGATAAACCTTTGGTTATCATTTTTGGTTGGGGAAGTTGAACCATTTTGGTAACCCCCTTTTTTAATGGTCCAATCTGGAACTCTATATGTATTATTTCCAAAATCAATAGAGGGGTCGGCTAAATTTTGGTGTGAAGCAGATCATTTTTGCTGAGTCAATTGTATATGTCTGAATGCCATTTCTTTAACTGTTCCATTGCATTTCATTTATCTTTCTGTTGAATTTGAACATTTCTTTTGAATTAGATTTGTAATCTATACTCGAACTGGAATTATGTATTATGATTTGATGCAGCTAGTTAAGGGGAAAATTAGTTGCTATCCTAAGTTTTGGGAATGTTCCTACCATATAGATCGACTCAATATCAGTACATTGATAGTTTTTAGTTTTGGATCTACATTTTTAGTAATCATTCATGCATCACCAGTTTTGGGAGTTAATCTGATTGATAAGATCTCAGAATTGGCTAGATTTAGAGTTGTTTTTACTTAGCCTGAGCTATTTCCCATCTAGGCTTAGCTTGGTTTACCTCTCCTGCTCTCAGGTTAAGAGCATACCTCTGTTAGATTAGGAAAGGTTAAAATTCATTAAATATCATTCATATAAGGGAGCTATACCTTTCAAATTCAGAGGGAGAATAGATTCTCAAGTAACTATTTCCCAACTATTGTATTCAATTGTTCTTAAGAATTTTTGGGTATTTTAGAGTTACATTCAAAGGAACAATCTGTTTACCAATAGATTTTTGGTGACTCTACTGGAGAAATGAATAGTCGTTATACTAGATGCATACAATGAGGAAAGATGGTGCTTCCCCATGAAAATATAATCCCTATACTCGAACCTAATCTTGGATTCCAAGACAATCAAGAGGATCTTGTTTCCTCATTAAATACTTTTGTCAAGAGATACAGAAGAAGCACTAAACACTATAGAAACGCCTGTCAAGTGCTAGAGGAGGAAGAAGTTAGAGTACAAGCACTTGAAAGAGCCATACAAAGAAGAAATCTAAGAAGGGTAGAGCGTGAAGCTCGGCCACAACATTAGGCAAAAATTTGGAGCCTAAGAGATTTCTCAGAAGTACTAGGAAAGAAGGCAGCACAGACCCAGTCTTTGAGAGACTTGCGGATATTAATTTCACTCTTTTAGAAGTACCTCGTCGGGGAAACAAAACTGCAAGGAGCCAGAGCAGACCTTCTTCACCTCCTAAATAAACCACCCAGTTATCCACCACTTGCCAAGTGTTGATGTTGCATGGGGTAGTTTCCCCTCTTGTTATCAATCTAACACCCTACTTACCCCAAGTAGCTATGGAGCTTCCTTGGGCTGCTGCAGTCAGGCCCCTGCAACTAGCAGCATACAATCCTCTTCCTACAGGCTCTAGGAAGAACTTTCCCAAATTTTTTGGAGATGGGAAAGTATCTACAGATGAGCATATTTCCGCATTCTTCACTTCAGTTAACATCCTAGCGGTACGAGAAGAAGATGTGGCCATCAGACTATTTGTTGAGACTCTTGTCAAAGGTGTTGCTGATTGGTTTCATCACTTTCTTGATTCTTCTATTACCAATTGGGCTACTATGAGAGCCACCTTTGAAAGAAGGTTCAAGACTGCTGAAGATGAGCATGCCGTATTGACCCAATTAACTTCTATCAAGAAAGAACCGTTAATTAGCATGAGGGATTTTATAGCTAAACTTAACAATCTTGTAAATCGTATCCTAGTAGCTGACAGGCCTACAATGGGAAATTTGAAAACTTTCTTCATAAGTGCTATGCCACCGGATATCAATTATGATTTGAGGAGAGTGAACCCTACAAATTTGGATGCAACACAGAGAACTACTGTAGAACTCAAGGACCACATGATCTCATCTGGGAAATGGAAAAGAAAGATACAGTCTAGAGCTAGTAGTAGCAATACTACGTCATCTGATGAGATGATTCAAAAACTATCTAATGAATTCACTGATTTCAAGAGGCAACTTCCTAGATTCAATAATCCCTATCAGCGAAAATTTTAGGAGCAGCCTAGAAGATACAATGATGGGAGGAATACAGAGGGAAAGACGTTACAATTAACTACTCCACCATAGAGGCTAGCTATAAAGGCTCCTCCTAAAAGAGGAAACATGTGTGCCTTCCACTGAACCATAGATCATGACTGGGAAAGCTTCCCTGATGTAGCTCGTGCTTGGAAAATGCATCAGATAGATGAGTGGAATGCTGGAGTGTCTGGAGCTAAACCAGATTCATACTCACATGGCAACTCTGAAAACTTATATTTAGAGTATGAATCAGATTCAGAACAAGAAGTGACATGTTACGCTACCATAGATGGGACCTTTTATACAGTCCTGACCTGGAGTCAGAAAGATAAAGGCCCTAGCCTGACATCACCTAAAGATAATGAGGCATCTACTTCCAATTCAAAGGAGGCCAATCAAGGACTGAGGACTCCAAAACTAGGCAAGGAACAAAAATCTTTTGATATTATTCAATTCTATAGAGATTCCAGAATTCAGATTTCTCGCATAGACTATCTTAAGTCTAATCCTATTGAGCTACAAAAGCTAGTAGATTACTGTAAAGGAGGGAGTCAGGAGTTAAATCAAAGTGTCATGACTACCATAGAGAATGAGTTTTTTTTGTAGACCCAGTCAAACAAGGGGAATCATCCATTTTATCCACCTTCCCAGGCCAAAAGCCTAACCCATTCTATGTGTCATTATATATTAATGGTTGCAGGCTGAGCAATTGTATAATAGATACTGGAGCCTCAGACAATGTAATGCCGTCAACTGTGGCCAAAGCTTTAGGAATTACTCTCACTAAAGCTCATGGTAGGTGTTATTCTATGGATTCTAAGCAAGTACCCCTAGTTGGCCAAATCAAGGATGCTCAAGTGGCTCTGGTAGCACATCTCAAGAAGAAGATGTTGCTAACAATCCTTGTTGCAGATATACCTGCTGGCTACGGGTTGCTGTTGAGTAGTAGTTTTTGCAGAGACCTTGGAGGGGAGATAAAGCTGGATTGGGCCCAAGCCTTAATCCCAGTAGACAATAAAAAGATTAAATTGGTCCCCAAAGAGAAGGCTAAGTTTACAGTATTGAAATTTGATGACCCTAAAGCTCAAATCTTGTACCAAGAATTGGAATTTGGTAATTATATGTTGTTCACCGATGATCTCGAGGAAGAAATGAAAACTATCAAATAGGAAAAAAAAATTCCGCCAAAGAAATACCACCACAGATATGGACTCTTGAATTTGATGGCAGTTGTGCATCATCAGGATCTGGCACAGGTGTGGTCTTGATATCACCAGATGGAGTATGTGAGCCCATGGATTAGAAATTAGAGTTCGGGAACACTAACAACACTACCAAGTATGAAGCCCTCCTATTAGGGATTATCACTGCAAAGGAAAAAGGTGTGAAAATCCTGAGAGCTCATGGTGATGCTGAGCTAATTGTATGTCAAGTTAAGAATCAATACTCCATAAAGAACCATAGGTTGAAGAACTATAGAAAAAAAGTATGGGATGAAATAGAAGCACTAGACACTTTCTTTATCGAATCTGTGCCAAGAGAGTTGAATTCCAAAGTAGACACTTTGGCTGTCTCTGCTTCATTACTACTCCCCCACCCTGAATTCAAAGATAAAAAATACCAAGTGGAGCTTATATATTGGCCATCTGTGCCTAATAACATGGAAGATTAGCAAGTTTTTGAAGATGACAAGAATCTCCTTCTCTTTTTAGAGAGCAGAGGTGACTTCCATAAAGATGTTCATGGCAGCCAGAAAGGAAACCACCAAGATGAACAAAGGAAAGACAAGTCACATGTTATTCAATTGCAAGGTAATATCATTCTGCCTCATTTGGTCATGCTTGAAAATATCTTCAATAGACATGACACCTTTGTGAAGAAGAAAAGAATTGAAAGGGGACCTACCACTGGTGAATATGAAGGAATGGATATTGGAACTGAGAAAGACCCCAAGATGATCAACATTGGGAAGTGCTATACTGAAGAAGAAAGGAATAAGGCCAAGAAGCTTTTTTTAGAGTACTCAGATGTTTTTTCCTAGAGCTATGAAGATTTGAAAAGTTTTATGAACGGGAAATTCAAACATTAGATTCCTTTAAAACCCAAAGCTACCCCATTCAAGAAGAAGCAAAGGAACTACAATCCCAAAGTTGTCGATGCCATATTTAGGGAAGTTGATAAAATGCTCAAAGCAAAGATCATATATCCCATCCATCACTCTACTTGGGTGGCGAACATAGTGCCTATAAGGAAGAAGAACGGAGAAATAAGGATATGTGTAGACTACAGGAATCTATATCAATCTTCTTTGAAAGACAACTATGCCCTTCCCAACATGGATCATCTCTTGCAGATCATGGCTGGAGCCAAAATGATGTCTATGTTAGATGGCTTCTCAGGGTATAATCAAATAGAAGTTGAGAAAGAAGATCAGCATAAAATTACTTTCACTACTTTGTGGGGGACCTTTGCATATCACAGGATGCCGTTTGGATTGATCAACGCCAGAGCCACTTTTTAGAGAGGTATGGATCTTTCTTTTAGTGATATGAAGAACAAAATCATTGGTATGTATCTAGATGATCTTACCATGTTCTCTAATAAGAGAGTAGATCATATAAATGATCTAAGGAGAGTATTGCAAAGGTGTCGGGAAGATGAGATTTCACTGAATCACAAGAAATCAGTATTTTGCATAACTGAAGGGAAATTATTGGGTCACATTATCTCCCAAGAAGGTATAAGAATCGATCTAGAAAGGGTGAGAGCCATTCAACAACTGAGTTTATCGGTGAAAAAAACTGGAGTGAAGTCATTTTTCAGCCAAGTTAACTTCCTCATGGGATTCGTCCCTGATTTCTTTGAGATTACTAATGTATAGTTGATATGATGAAGGGAAATGTGAATTTCAAGTGGAATGATTCTGGTAAGCAAGCTTTCAAAAACATCAAGAATGCCATAGCTAATACTCAAGTATTATGTCACCCGGATTGCAAGAAAGATTTCATAATCTACTGTTATTCTTCTGAACATACTCTATCAGCTATCCTGAAGCAAGAGAATGATGAGGGAATTCAAGCCCCCATCATGTTTATGAGCACACCTCTAAAAAATCATGAGCTATGATATTCTCAGACTGAAAAACATGCTTTCACGGTGGTAAAGGCTCTTAAAAATTTTAGATTTTATATCCTACATTCCCACTCTCTTGTGTATGTGCCTGATCTTGTAGTAAAGAGTATTTTGACTAAAAAGGATGTGGGGTGTAACAACAAAGGAACATGGGAAGCTAAAACCCAAGAATATGACATAGAAATCAAGCCCACCAAATTGGTAAGAGGGAACGCCCTATGCAAAGCAATGGCAGAAAATCAAGCAGACAACAATCCGGAAGCTACACAGTTGGTTTTAGCAGTAAGTATGCAAGACCCATGGTTTGAAAACATTGTATATTTCTTGACATATGGTGAATTTCCTGAAGGATTAACTTCAAAGCAAAGAAGAGACCTAAAATTTAAAGCTTCCAAATATGTAATCTAGGAGGATAGATTATATAAGAGATCTATCGATGGAACATTCCTCCGATGTGTCGACAAACAACAACAAGAGAAGTTGTTAAAGGTTTTTCATGATGAAGCTTGCAGAGGAAACTTATCCTCATCAGTCACTACATTCAATATTTTGAGACAGTGTTATTACTAGCCAGGAATGTTTAAAGATGTGTACCAGTGGGGTGGAAAGATGCAAAAAGTGCAAGATGTTTACCAGGAAGCCACGGTTAGCAGCGTTACCCCTCAGACTAGTGATAATTGAAGGACCATTCCAGCAGTGGGGGCTTGATTTTATCAGTCCTATAAATCCTACATCTAGCTCGAGTCATACTTACATAATTACTGCAACCGACTACTTCACCAAATGGGTGGAAGCCAAGGCAACCAAAAGGACTACCTCAGAGATAGTATGTGAGTTTATAAAGAGAATATTCTGGTAAGATTTGGTGTGCCTATTAAGTTAGTTATGGATAATGCCACATACTTTTCTTCCCAAGAAATTACTGAATTTTGTTTTAAGTATGACATCATGATCAACTATTCCTCTGATTATTTCCCCCAAGGGAACGACCAAGCAGATTCTAGCAACAAAAATTTGTTGAATATCATGAAAAAGCTCGTGGTAGAAAACTAGAGAAGTTGGCATAAAAAATCTATGAAGCCCTCTGGGTGGATAGAGTGACTCCCAAAAGAGCCATTGGTGTATCTCCTTTTGAACTCATCTACGGAGTAGAAGCTAGTCTCCCATTGCCATTGGAATTAGCAACTTACAAACTGAGGACAGTAGTAGAAGATGGCATATATGAAGATGGTTTAGAGAAGAGGATCCTGTACCTGAGAAAATTGGAAGAAGAAAGAGAGAAAATGGTCGATCATATCACACGGCATCAGATGCGTATGAAGAAATTGTTTGATAAAAAGAGTAGGCCCCATAAATTTATGGAGGGGGAAATGGTGCTTTTGTGGGACAAGCACAGGGCACCCAAAGGTATGCATGGGAAATTTGAAATACTATAGAAAGGACCTTTCAAAATCCATCAGACGTTTGACAAAAATTCTTTCAAATTGACTTATCTAGATGGTGAGGCACTACCCTTGATGTATAATGGTCAGGATTTGAAGCTTTATCAGATCTAAATTTAAAGTAGGTAACCCCTATATTGTACAATAGTTACCTTTAGTTCCTATTTTGTTTTCCTAGTTAGTTTTCCTTTCTGCTTTCCTTTTCGTGTCTTGCTTTAGTTTTGTTGTGAGCTGCCTTTTGTTGAGCTTTGCAAAACTAGAGATTCAAGTTCCTTGCTTGGACATGTGAATGTCCAAGTCCCCAGACAAAGCCAGCTATTGCCCCACTTTTAATCTTTATACCTTAATACAAAAATGGATGTTTAATGTGTAGTAGTAGTCTTGGAAGTTTCATGTGAGTCCGGAGTCTAAGTCTAGAAATCCCCTTAGAATAGAAGGCCTTTATTGGATTTCCCTAATTTGACTTCTCCTTCCTAAGCCAGGTGAATTCTGGGTCTGAAATCATGTTTTTGTTGGGTAGGTTAAGTTCCCAATCTGGTAAAGGCCATAGTTTGAAAGATTCTAACCTCAAACTCACATACAGATGAAATATTTGGTCTCATATCTTCATTTTGCAGCATTCGTGGGAAATCAAATTTTAGCTTCTCTTTGGCAGAAAATCCCCTGCGGAGTGCGCTTTCTACAAATGACAGACTTAAGAGTATCATGAGCAAATAGAGATGGAAAACGAGAAAGTCAGGGACAAGAAAGCTTCAAGCATTTAGATCGAGCCTATGGGAAACAAAAGAAATAGTCAAGGAAAGGAAAATTCATGGAGTTAGCTTATAGGTGGAAAAGCAGAAAATGGCTTCTCTACTGCTCCTACATGCGGGTTTCGACTCATGAAGTGCGTTCTCCGCCAAACCATTAAGGTGAAGGAATTTTGAAGAAGAATCCATCTCATAAGAGATCCAACATATAAAAAAAGGGTGATAGAATCAACACATATCATTTTGACACCCCTATAGGCCAGATTTCTCCTTTGGCAGATTTTTAGACAGGGAGCACTACAAAAGTATTTCTCCACCCAAAGAAGCAGGAAAGTAATTTTCCACCGCTTCAAGAAAGTTACCGTTACGGTTACTAAAGTGAAAAGATGTTTTCTAATGGCATGTAAAGAAAAGTAATTAATTCAAATAAAGTCATTTTACTCAGTAACAGACTTGTGCATTAATGTATAGGTCTCTTCATTCGTGTGGCACGGGAAGTCGGCCGTTAAACGGTAAGAATTCAAAAGTATAAAATTAGTTGAAGATTTCAAATAGGGACCACCATTTGTTTGCCAAATTGTTTGAATTCAAAGTCCCTAAGATCAGTTGTTCATTGTCTCTGTATTCCAAAGAGAAATCTATAATCATACTCGCATGGCCTCTAGATTTGTGGGATTCGACGGAATGAATGGTATTATCTATGATTGCCACAAAATCTTAGATACTTCACTAATGTTCTTCGATATGCAGAACTTCCAGAACAGATTGAGAGTGGAGAAGATGCATCCTATCACAGAAAATCTTAAGGAGAGCGCATTAGTCGAAGTAGTCAGTTTTCTTGTGGCATTTCAAGATCTTGAATTGGTCTAGGAATGTATAGCTCGATACAACCCAGACACCAAGCAGATTCTTCTACCTGACAACATGGTGCTCCTCTCTATTGATAGAGAGTCTATCTAGAATTCCCTCTATATTCCAGAACAAATGAAATACTCTAAAATGACTTACAGTCGGGCATTCTTTGAATATTCAGCGAAGAGACTTGTATGGAAAAGAGAGATCATGAATTCCTGGTTTAAAGAACCCAAGAGCGCCAAGGGCAAGTTGCCCAAAACATTATTCGGCACAAATTTGAAGCCAAAAATCATGGATATCCTAGTATTGCTTCACAGGATTAGAGGTGAGAGTGAAGCTCTTAATTTTGTTGAACAACATTTCTTCCTGGTTCAGATAATCTGCTCTCAGCATCATTTCATTGACTGGGCCCTTATGGTGAGTGAGAATCTCTTGGATGCCCTCAATAGGGCCAAGTTCCAAAATGAATTTTACATGTTTTCTGGCCTCTTGTATATTTTAGCTATGATTAAAATCTGGCCTAGGCTTCCTAGGTTAGAGGAATTCCCAGATGATGTAAAAAGATATGAGTTTTTCCCTTCTTTGCAACTACAAAATAGTTATGTTGATTATCTCACAGTTAATGATGCCTTTATAATGAGACTTCGTAGGGAGCTACAAGGTTTTTTGGAAAGGATATTTTCTCCTAAAGCCATGGCTTTTATAAGCCAATTTGGATGCTATTTTATTCAGTTTGGAGATTTCTCATATCTTTGTCTTGCAGGTTTTGATGACTTTACTTTGAAGCTGCCCAAATACCCTACTAACATGATTGTGTTGATCGAGGTGATGAGGCAAGCACTCCAAGTGAATCTGATCTGTGCCGAGGCAAAGAAGAAAGGCTACAGATTCCCATTGATCATCAGAGCTTATAGGTGTGTGTCCTGGTCGGAGGTGAAGAATGTTCTTAAAACATTCTCAAAGAGGTTCTCTCTGGAAACATATGACATTCTAAGGCCACAATATGATCCAGTTAATTATGCCAGAGATATCTTACAGATGAATCAGGCAAATCATCATGTACCTAATATTGAGGACTATTGGGCCAATTGCAAAGATGACTTGGAGAGCAAGAAAAAATTCTCTGCCTGGTTAACCATTGAATAGATCAAAAAGTTCAATGTTAATATTGTAGTAGAAGGGCTAGAAGATGATGGCAATCATCTATATGATGACACATACTTGGAGAAGATAAAGTCCACCCCTATCAGCTTGGAGCCCATGCTAGACCAAGAAGTAAGTGACTTTCAGGCTCTGATGGGGGGGGATTTACATAAGAATAGTAGAATGGGTTGAGTGGACTGTAGGCCGAAGGAAGAGGTCAAAAAGGAAGCCTCCCGCTTAGCGAACTCTGGCAAAGGCGACTTCTGAAATTGTAACCATGTCATTAGCAACAATCCCAACAATTGTGAAAGGATCAATTCAACCCTCGGGAGGAGGTGATGAACCTCCTGAGAAGACTTCTCTCTTAGAGAAGACCTATGGAGAAGGTCCTCTTCTAGACATCAGAGCCACTGAAGAAGCAGTCCTGAAAAACCAAATTAAGTCTATTGCTGAGCTTTCTAAAGCTATAGAGTTCAAATCACTGGCTAGTGCTATTGCTTTGGATACTTCAGCCGAGACCTCAACCCAAGAAACTCCAAGGCAGGCATCCCATGTCATAGTTGAAGTAGGAGAGGATAGCCCTAGTACCTCTACTACAGAATTAGATAAGAGGGGTGGGGACCAATAGGAGGTTTCTCAAGTTATAAAATTAATCTCCTCCTCACCCACTTTGGTGAATCCATTCACTTCCCACCCTAAAGCTACTCCTCTGCTCATAAGGAAGTTGTTCATTAAAGAGTTGGTTTCTGCCAACAAAGTTACCAGCGTAGAGTCATGGATAGCAAACACTCTAGAGCGCAAAAGGAAGAGAGTGGGAGAAGCAATTCCCAGCAAAGACACTCTATCATGGGCCTTTCAACCCAAGGATACCACAAGCAAGCAGAAGAGTGTGAAGACAATGTCTACTCTAGGTCGTGATCCCGAGATAGGGCATTTCACCATAAAATTAGCCAAGCCCACTAAAGAGGGTAGACTCAAAGATCTGGTGACCTTGGACTTTCAGTTGTAGTCATTCGATATGGGATTGGCTCGACATGATACCAAGGTGGACTGGTGGAAGTCCACTAATGTAGTGATAGAGGAAGAGCTTGAAGATCTCAAGACTTTGAAAATTTAGCTTAAAGCAGAAGTGGCCCAACTAATTGACTTCATCAGACAACTTCTCACTCCTATTGCAAGCACTCCCAGCACCCAAACCTCCTTTGATCCCAGTGCTGCAGAGAACCAAACCATTCTGGCTAAGTTGTAAGAGGATTGGCATTATGGGCAGATTGGTAAAAGGTGGATTGAGAGGCTCGAGTCAGAAGGCCTAGCAATCATTGAATAGTTAGGTAACACTCTTCTAAGGCTAGAAACAGAGAGGAGCAACATTGGTAAGAATTTACAGACTCTCACTGCGGAAAGAGTAAGATGCCAGGAATGCATAGTCATGTTGCGTGTGGTAGTGAAGATGAAGACTAAGGAAGCACTAAAGGCTAAGATTCTACAAAAGGGTGATGAGACTTTGATCGAATGGCTCCAAAGTCTGGAGTTCAAAATTGAGATGATCATTCAGGCCGAGACCAGACTACAACAAATAGATGTTATGGTGCAAGAAGAACAAAGTAAAGATTTTAAACTTCTCTTAGGACTTCATGCAGAATCACAAACCAGTGGTCAAGGAAAAGCAATAGTTGGAGTAGTCAACATGCAGAAGTCATTCACAGATTATTTGCACAATTTAGCGGAGAAGTCTTTGACTCATCTAGACAAGGTGCCAGAGCTCCAGCAATTGAGTGGATGCATCTTTAGGGCTACAGAGGAACTAAAAGATCGGATGGAAGCAGTCAAGACTCTACCCAAAGAACATTCCAGATGGCTCATTCGTTACACCAATGTCCATGTCAATAGACATGAAGAGCTCATCCATGTCATCACTGCTATAATTGCCTATAGGGCCAAAGTAGATAAGGGGAAGGGAACTGAATCTTAGATACATTCTCCCTTATGTTATTTTTGTTAAGTTTTGTAACAGATAAACCTTTGGTTATCATTTTTGATTGGGGAATTTGAACCGTTTTGGTTACCCCTTTTTGTAATGGTCCAATCTGGAACTCTATATGTATTATTTCCAAAATCAATAGAGGGTTCGGCTAAATTTTGGTGTGAAGTAGAGCATTTTTGCTGAGTCAATTGTGTATGTCTGAATGCCATTTCTTTAACTGTTCCATTGCATTTCATTTGTCTTTCTGTTGAGTTTGAACATTTCTTTTGAATTATATTTGTAATCTGTACTCGAACCAAAATTTTGTATTATGATTTGATGCAGCTAGTTAAGGGGAAAATCAGTTGCTATCCTAAGTTTTGGGAATGTTCCTACGATATAGATCAACTCAATATTAGTACATTGATAGTTTTTAGTTTTGCATCTACATTTTTAGTAATCATTCATGCATCACCAGTTTTGGGAGTTAATCTGATTGATAAGATCTCAGAACTGGCTAGATTTAGAGTTGTTTTTACTTAGCCTGAGCTATTTCATGTCTAGGCTTAGCTTGGTTTACCTCTCTTGCTCTCAGGTTAAGAGCATACCTCTGTTAGATTAGGAAAGGTCAAAATTCATTGAATATCATTCATATAAGGGAGCTATACCTTTCAAATTCAAAGGGAGAATAGATTCTAAGGTAACTATTTCCCAACTGTTGTATTCAATTGGTCTTAAGCATTTTTGGGTATTTTAGAGTTACATTCAAAGGAACAATCTATTTACCAACACATTACTCAGATCATGAAAGGGGATGCTTATTTATCGATGTCCCCACAGTCGACAAGTATGGGAAATAGATAAATTCATGCAACATCAAAGTAAGATATTGTATGTTATACATGAAAATACCATCTATTAAATTCTTTCAGATCACCACATTTGATGAGCTAACGAAAGATAAAAAAATTTCCTCAATCGTATGGACTAAAGATGAAGACCAACTATTACAGTCTCTTGAGCTCTGCTATGTTTACTCCTACCTACTAGGTAAGGCCTGAAAGACTTATACCCGCTGATCATCGAGAATAATCACCGCCTTGCCTTTATGTACATTTCACAGTATCTAATATACTACTAAAGATGAAGAGAAGGCATAAAATATGAATGGATAAAAGAAACAAAAGATTGTAATAATATTATCTTGTTGTTTACCTTCTCATAATTGACCAAATAATTGATTACTTTAAACCTCCAATGTTGATGAGTTACAAAAGCGTAACAAATTTTGACAGTTTCATGAACAAAATACTATGAACAATTTCTTTTGTCCCTGAGACCCTAAAATATTGAGCTTCTCTTTGTTTCAAGAATAGTTTAACATTCTCTACTTAATAGGGCCAACCATGTGAAGGTGAAAGCTTATCTGGCCCCTCCTACAAGCCTCTTATGACCCTTTACGACACTTTAAGACCTATAAGATGTATTCTTAGGGATCATAAAGGGTCATAAGGGGTCATAAGGGGTCCTGAGACAAAACAAATGAGAAACATAAATATAAGCATCATGGTCACAATTCTTTGGAGACACAACATAATTGAGTGGTATACCCAGATGATACAAAACAACCACTAGTCCTCCTATTCTAAGTTGACATTGTAGGGTCCAAAAACCATAGATAAGGATGGTTAAGCTAAATATGACAAAGAGGGGGAGGAATAAATTGAGACAATGGAGGAGGAGGAGGGATATAACGACCAAAATAATACAGGGTTTGTGAAAATTATATGGAAATTATAATCTCTGAAAACCTTGGAATATTTTTGTCTTTCTAACCCTCTAGCCTCCGCTCTCTCAATTTATTCCTCTCCCTCTCTATTGTATTCAACTTAGCCATCGTTATCTATGCTTTTTGGATCCTATAGTGTCAACTTAGAACTAGAGGAGTAGTGGTTGTGTTGCACCGTCTGGGTATACCACTCGATTATGTTGTGTCTCCAAAGTATTTTGACCATGATGCCTACATTTATGTTTCTCAACTGTTGTGAGATTAAAATTCTTCTAAGGAACATGTCGTGTCTATGTGGAACTGCCTAGGATTGTCACCAAAGGGGGTTCCAGATCAGAAAACTCCCTTTCACCTAATAATTATGAACCCATAAATGGTATAATAATTGTTTAGGATTATAATTTTCCATTGATGACTTCAAATTACAAAGCAAAAGGTGCTTTCTGGTACAAAAGACTTAGTAGCCTCTAGGGCCTTTTTCTTGAATGCATTATACTCCTGTTGTACTTCATGGAAACATTTTTCATCAGGATTACAGGGAAATGTAAACCAAGATTTATATAGAGAAAGGTGTTGCTCTTGGAAAATGGTTGATGGTGATTGATGAAGAAGATTTGAAAATGATGATTGATCCAATTCAGATTGGTGCAAAATTTTCAAATCTTCTTCATCATTTATCATCTCAGTATTCTACAATCATCTTTTGTCAAATGATTATCCTCAAAAAGATGATAGTATCAAGAAAATATCATGAGAGAGAGATTTGAAAACAAGAATAGTGGTAAAGTGTAACATATTTTTAACTGCTTGGTAGGTAAACCCTTCAACTTGGCTATTGTGATTAAAAGTATGCTAAGGAACACACGAGATAGAACTAAGGATGTTAAGCCAAAATTTCTTAAAGCACTCTTAGAAAACCATTTACAAGCTAAACATGGTCTCAACACCCACAACAAGAAGAATGCATCAAGGAAAAATCAGTTTCATTGTGCTAAAGGATTGTAACTCCATTTATGAATGTTTTAATAAATTGGTTGGGTTAATTTCAGGGCATTTGTATTGAATTTGGTGTCTTCAAGTCTGAGTGTCTCGTGATAGTTCAATATTTTCTATGTTGCTTTGAATCATGAATTAAGATTCATCCCCATACTATGTTGTTTGTGATTAGGGGATGAATCCTAACATTTTATTATATTAATCTAAACTTCCCAATGCAATAATAATCATTGGATTGTAGGGTGATCACTAAAATATGTTATTGGATGATATCAGATTTGGATACTATTCATGCTGTTGATATTCGTGTTTTGTCACTGATGTCAACATATGTTTCTGTGAAGAGAACATACTGGTTACTTGACTGAAAGAATTTTATGGATGTTTAAGAATGATCAAAGACAAGGATATGATGAAGGATGTGCACTGATCTTATTCCTAAGGTCTCTTGACTTTATGTTACATATTGCGGATGTTATAGTTGTTTTGGAAAAGACTAGCTTCTGGACTATAACTGTCATGCTTGACAGAGCAGGTCTCTGTGTTTTGGGTATATCTTACTAGAAAAGATATTTTAGATGAAGCGAGCTTACTGGAGGACATAAGACATATTGTAGAATGTTGGGTTGTGTTCGATTGGTGTGGACATTCTGGTGACGTCAGCTATGGCGTGTATTCTAGAGGAGACCTATTTGGTGGTTAACTTCAGACATGTAGTGTGTAATATGAATTGTACATGTGGATTGTGGATCTGGGAGTATAAATGATGGATTGTATTTGATGTTTACTTGTTATAGGTACCATGTGTATCTTAGCATGGGGTTATAGAATTATTTGTATATTGGGAAAGCCTAATTGGCTGACCTAATTAATTATTTGTGTATTAGGAAAGCTTAACTGGCTGACCTAATGAATTATTGTAAGAGGGTATACATGTGATATCTTTTCATTTGGAAATATGTGGTAGAGATTGAAAAGGAAGAGAAGTGAAAGCTACAAGGCTTGTTTGGCTGCTAGATGTAGAGCAAAGTTTGTGATAAGAGTACTTCATTGGAACTAGTCAAGCAAAGACAGTTTCTATCAGATAGTTCACTGGATTATATATTTTTTATATACACTTGTTCATATTGTGAATCCTTGAGGGTGGATTTAACCTTCTTTGGGTAGTGAGCCTGCTACTTTTCTTGACTCCTATCAGGGTTTGTCTCCTAACACGGACTGTGTATTGTAATGTTGTAATAAGATCCTAACAAGGCTAAATCTTTTAATAGGGATACTATACTCTCAGTACATTGTTTGTGGGTGCTAATTCCCACTAGGGTTTTACCTTTAATAGGGTTTCCTCAACAAAAAATATTGTGTTATTGTGTTGGCAGTTATTGTGTTATCATTTGTATTACATTTTTTAATTATAAAGTTTAAAGTTTAATAATCTATATTACAACTGATTCACCCCCCTCTTAGTTGTCTTGTGGACTATTATTCCTAACACATGCAGGTTGCAGGTTTGAAGGTGAGTGGAAGTTGTGGCATGGGTACTACAGTAGCCCAACTTCCTTAACAAGGACCCTATTTTATTTTGGAATCCATCTACATATGTCAAATACATGGTTTATTGACCACTGATTGGGTCATTGAAGGAGTTTTGAGAGATTGACAAAGCCCTAGGATTTGAGGGTTTGTGGAGGCCTAATTGGGTCTTTGGTAATTGCAGAGGTCATAGGACCAAATAAAATTGATAATCCTCTAATTGGATGTATTTTATGAGAATGTCCAAGGTTATAGACTTGGGGGAGGTGTTTAGAGGTAGGTCTCTTTGTAAAAGTCACTATTTTGGGGCTAAAAACTAGGTACAGGGTTAGGACAGTAGGGTATTTTCCAAAACAACCCCTTGAAAGCTTTTGATATGTTGTTGTACTTGATAATGATATCTAAAAAGTTTTTTTACTTTCTTGGTGTCTTGGGAAAAGTTAAATAAGGGATAAATAATGTGGTATTGAGTATGAGTTGTAAGTGACAAATAAATAGTTGTAGAGTTGAAAACTATGTTGTCAACTTGACAACATTACTAAACCAATGTAAAAAACTTGAGAGTCAGTTTAGGATTGTTAATAAATAGTTACAGTCAGTTCATGCAAGTAGTTATGGACGTATCAACCTTTATAAGGCATTGTGAAACTATAAAGAGCATGGAAGCTCGATAGTATGGGAGAGTTCAATTTAATTGGAAAATAACTGATGTGGAGAGGAGTTTGATATCAATAAAGCATGGGTCTTAATCTACACATTGTTCTTTTCTTTCATATGTTGACAGTGTTATATTGTCATTTTATGTTTGATCCTTCAATCATTTGATGAATCATGGTGTTAATACTTTGAAGCATTAATTATTTATGTTTTGGCTTTGATTAATTATTTTGGTTTGAAGAATATGGAATACCTTGAAATCTACAGTTTACTGGTGAATAGTTCTACCTGAGAATCACAAAATGTGATTCCTAATATGTTGGACGTTGAATAAGACCCTCACCCTGGACAGTGATGAGGATGAAAATGTATTCTAATTGTCCCGACAAGTTGTAGAGCATCGTGCAAGTTCTGGTCCATGCATTTGAACATTCAAAGTGACCGTTGCCAGTTAGGGGAGGGTTTGATAGAGAGGGAAGTTGCAAAAGACTTTGTCCACCATAGAGATTAGTGATGGGGGCTTCAATAGGCATGAGGAAGGAAGGGATAATGATCCATGAAATTTTCAAGGTTATGGAGGGATTGGATGGTCCAATGTGAAGGATAACCAATAAAATTTGCAAAGTTTGGGTTGACTATCCCAAAGAGACCATGGTATGGTAAGTTAATTTAATTGGATTCAAAATGTTGTGTTAGGATTTAAATGCATGTTTTAAAGGGGGTGGACACAGTGTTGGTTATATGTACATATGTTGTCATTAGTTTTACAAAGTCAAGTCGGTAAGCGATGAGCAAGTTAAGAAGATAAGTCAGTTAATCAGAAAGGTTAGTCGGTAAAGGTAAAGGAGTATATACACCAAGCAGACATAATGCATACACTAAGTTGTAGTGTATACTGAGTGACAGGGAAGTCACCGAGAAGAACATTTGATCACACCGAGCGATCATAGGTAGAGAAGTTTAGGGAAGTTATAAGTAAATACCTAGCCATGCATCTCAATGTGACTCACAGAGAACAATGAGATTGGCATTACCAGTCCCCATAAATTTTTATGGGCAATGTTCCAAGTCTAAAAAATGGATATGTAGTGTGTCCACACATGCCCCAAGGTATCCCAAGTGTTGGAGATTAGTTGGGAACTAGTGAATTTGTAACTTGGGAGTATTGGGTGTTTTTAGAACCAAGTCTAAGAGTTTGATTGGTTCAGTTGGTTTCATTTGAGATTCATTGACATGTTTCCAGTCACCTTAGGCCTGGAAATTAGTTTGGAGGGTTTGTGAGAAAGAAGGGCAGAATTGGGGATACTTAAGTCATAGGGGTGAATCAAAGAAAGTTGGTGCTTTTGATGAATGATAAATATGGGAGGGGTTATGGGGATGGAATGGTGATGTGATGGAGGTAAAGAGAAGGTACTTGTGAAGGTGTAGAGTTTGGATTGGTGATACTCTGGCAGAAAGAGTAGGTAATTGGTTGTATCAAGTAGAGGCTTGAAGGGGTTTCAAGTGGATATAGACCCAAACATTGTTAGATTTGTCATATTATAGATAATAATTAATTTATTTAATTATTAGTCTATTACACTCTACGCTTAAGTTAAACTTAGGCATCTTATTATTCTTTAGGATTTTTCACCTTTAGGGTTTCATGATTTCTTTTATAAGGATTCACCTCTTTTTTTTTCATAAGGAGTTTTCACATCACATTGTATCAGATTGAAACATATTGTTAATAATATATTCTTTCATGTGCATATGATGTCTCTGGTCTTTTGGCCTCCATAGATTTTTCTTCTTCTGTTCTTTGCTTCTTCCATGTGACAGAGTTATGCATGCAGGTGTTCTTGGGAGAATAGGTATCTACCTATTCTAACAAACATAATGGGTGATAGTGACAATAGTATAATTGGTGTAATCCATGTTACAAGGTGTTGGGAAATATATATAAGACCAAGTGGAATCCAATCTTACAAGACTTGGGGTTAATAGATGTTGAACACAGAGAATTAGCGAGGACACTCACAAGTATTAAGATAGTGGATAGAATGATATCATGAAGATTTGGAGGCATACACCTTGTGGGAAAGCATCTATAGTGCCCAATCTACCCTTCTCTTTTGAGAGGATGTAATGTGACCAAGATGTATCTAGAATTCATTTTTTATTTCCTCATTTGGACTAGATGAAACTTGTGTTCAAGTTGTGTTAATTATTTATAACAAGCATTAAAAGGAAGCTAGGAGGAAGAGATATAGACTCAAACAACCAAAATAATTTTATTAGACACCTGCATATGCATGAGAATAGATATAAAGAAATTTATCCTTGATAAAATTTTGGATTTGAACTTGTTGAAGAACTAGCCTACACATCTTTCAATGAAATTAACATTCTAGAGGGAACACCAAGGTATCTAGTAATGGTCTCATGCTTTATTTCTTACCACTCTTTTGGAATCCAACAAGGATGAAGGTTGGGACATGTCATCTAGAATTAAGTTTTGTGCATCACAGGTTTAGAATACGAGACAATACAAAACAAATCAAGGGTATCAAGCAAATTGTTGACATCATCAACAACTTACTTTGAGTGAAAATGATATTGTCATCAATAAATTGAGATTTAAGAGCAACAAAATTACCTAAAAAATGAGATACCATGGGTAAGGGTGGTTTGATTGAGCAAAACATTACCTAAAAAATGAGATACCATGGCATCCCTTAACTTGGATCAATGTCTTAATATAGCGAGGATAATATAATTTGAACAAGCTCACTTCCCTAAGCTTCACAAAGCTCCCTTTCCTTCAATATAAATTTAATTGCAAAACTCACTCACAAGTCCTATTCCTCAAGGACAAGTATCCCTTCCTAGGTACACACTCCACTTGATCCATCTCCATCTAGGATCATCAACCTATAGGATTCTTCTCCTGACCTAAACCCAACTCACTCACCCTAAGACATGTAATATACATACGCTATTCATCTTTGATCAACTTAGTTCATTTAACAATCAATATATTCTTGGGAAAGTCATCACCCTCCTTAAAACAACCCCTTCTATGGTTTCATTGTCCCTTGCATCCTTCCTCCAAACAATTAGTCACCTTCCCTACTTCCTCTAGGCTCCTAAGGCCCTTATCCACACTCTATCATTTTAATTTAACTAATAACACAAATTTTAGATCAAAATGGATTAAGTCTCCAAGTCAATGTCCCACTATGACAGTCTACACCGACCTCTACAAATATATTGGTATAAACCTTAGATTGTTTTCTCTGACTCAGAAAATCATTTAGACAACTTCATACCTTGTTAGGCTCTACCCAAAAACTTCAACCAAACTCATTATTCACTAAAAATAACCAAAATAAAACAAATTTACCTTCCACTATGTTCTGCAACAATCATCATCTACCTCAGCAACCTTGTTGTTTAACCTAATACCTAGACCATCTACCCTCACCAACACTTTCTACTTGTTGCAGACCCTCCATATACTAATTCCACAAGTCCCCATGACACCAACATTACCAAACCTCTATGGACAAAGCCAAAAATTTCTCGTTACCTCTATCTGCTACCAAATTGTGACTGCAATAGTCACTATTTTCCTCTCATGCACATGCTAGAACTTTGCATGGCCTTCTACAACATCTAGGAAAAGTACCATACACTCTCCCTGACATCCCTACCCAAATCTGGATTTTATTGAGACCAATCCACCAAACCTTGTTGTGGCAATAATGTTTGGGGAGATGCAGAATCTATCCAATTTACCATTCTTTCACAAAATTGCCTCAAGAGAACTAGTGGGGTCTCTATACATTTAGTTTTCCCATTATTGGATCATACATGTCCAAGGAGTTTCAAAAAATCATATGATTTCAATCAATTTTGATTTCATTCCCAAGGAATTTGGTATATAGTTTATTTATTCCAATGAGCGGAAACATGGGATCAACAATAGTTGGGTCTTTCAATATTTATTTGAAATTGGTAGATATCACATGAAATAATAGGGCATGGGTTAAAGAAAAATTTGTGAATTGAAGACTCTACCACTTTTTGTGATTATATATTGGACATCCTTGTAACACTAATAGCTCTTCTATCTTTTGGTAAAGTCTCTTCCCTTTGACTTCCAGCATCCATGGTTTGGCTAGGCAATGACATATTAGGTTATATAGTTCATACTAACATTCCTTTATTACTTGGCTTATCCTCCATGCACAAACTTAGTAACCTTGGTTTTCGCAAATAGGATTATTTTTAACAATATGTAATATCTTGTCCATTTATGTATATAATATGAAAATAAATCCTTGTTTACAATTTCTAATCTCTTGTCCATTTATTCATAGAATATGACAATAAACCCTTGTGTAGAATGACATACACAAACTCTACGATGGGAAATAACACTCAAAGGGAAAAGTTCAATTGAGAATGGTAAACTATGAGAATAGCCTCAAACCAAGTGGCTTGTTACCAACACCAATAAATTATGAGAAGCCAGATTTATGTGTTTTTTTATTGTTGTGTTATTGTTTATGTCAATAAAGAATCAGATTTAGATGCCTATGTTGAACATTTGGAATATAGTTTGAGCATAGTATTTGGTCAACAAGTTGTAAGTGGAAGAAGAGCCAAATTTATGCCATAGGAAGCTAACTGTGATATTAAGATAACATGCTTTCATATGATCATCTTGTATGATAATAGTTGAATTAGACACTTTTCTGTCTATAGCACTCAAATGCCTCTTTTCTTAATTAGTGTTCTCAAGAAAACTCTAAGTGCAAGAATAAGAATGTTTCTTCTTAGACATTTTTTTAAATCTTAATTATGTAATCTATCAATGTGTTCTCAAGTTGCTCAAAGGATTGTGCCAAAAATGATGATTTACAAACAATTCATTCCATTAGAAACTTTCCAATATAAAGGAGATAAAAAATTCAAAAATAACATCATATGAACATGTCCAAGCATAAAATGTCATAAAAAGTGGCCCTCCTTTAGGTAGATATTCTAGACCTTGACTGGTCCAACCTATTCCATACCCTCAATCAACATTCTTCAACAATGTCTGATCCTCCCTTCAATCTCCTATCCATACCTGCATACAAAACCATATATATAACATATTATATAGGGATAGACTCCTCCCACAATCCACATTAATCATAGAAAGTGGGAGAAGTCTATGTACTCATAAAGACCCTCAAAATGATCAAAATGGAAAGTTCATGAACAGTCAGAAGTAAATGTGATTCCTGGTCTTAGAAATTGATGAATCAACACACCATTAACAAGGAAGTGAAAACAACTCAAAATTAAATCATATTAATTCATTTTCCAATCAACTTCACATTGTTATGAGTGTTTAAAGTCACAATATAAGAGAGTGTACCCATGGGCAGAATTGGCTGTTGCAAGAAATGTTTTTGTTTATTGATTTAGATTTTAATACATTTGTTCCCCTTGACACACACACCTCCACATACAACTCCATACATGTGGATTACCCACACAATAGATCCTCTGACATGACCAAAAACTACCTTCAAAACTATCCTCAAAAATACCGAGACAATTACAACCGACTGATTACACTTTGGTTAATGTTGTCAAGTTGACAACATAGTTGTCAACTCAAAAAAAACCTATCCCTTTTGCATTGTGTATTATTGATATTAAATTCTAAATTATTTTTAGGATCAATTCCTAATATTTAGACCTTAACTTACCCCTTAAACCCAACTAGACCCTTAGTGACCATAGTATTCAACTCATTTAGGGACTCTTAGTGACCCTAGTGTTCCTTCTAGGCCTTGGTGCTTAGCCTTGGTGCTCCTGCACCATTACTATATGTATAATATAATGTTGAAGAATGCATTGATCTATTCCAATTTCAAGAGAAGTGTAATACAATTACATTCATTGATAATACATGTAAAAAATATAGAGAATATTTATGTTTAAGATTAGCAAACCACTGTTACAGATGAATAGAGATAAGTTGTATACATGTTATAAAGACCAAGGTTTTAAAACATAATAAAGGAATGAAATACAATGAGAAAAAAAACCATGGTTTCAAATAATACATAGAAAGGTATACAATGCTTAAGACAAGGAAATCACATCAGAAGGTTAATGATTATTGCATCAATAATAGTGTAAGGAACACTAAGCTTAAGACAATGGCCAAGTAGATATTATTACAGTACATAGACTAAAATGAGAAGGATAGGCATGTAATGGCTACTATGGAATAGAGAAATAAAAGACTCAAGGAAATGATGGAGTGAGTAATTATAATGAAGGGTATGAAGACCCTCATTAAAGATGAAATTATCAAAAGCAAAGAATATGTTACTATTAAATATTTCAAACAATATCAAAGAGAAGTAATAAAAAAACAATTGTAGCTCATGAGGAGAAGAGAGCTTGAACAAAAGGATTAGTGCAACCATGTAGGGTATAGGGTTTGGGTTCAATAAAAGGCTCTAATTTAACCTGCTCCAGAAAGTCATCAATTGATGAAAGCAATGATTGATCATTTTCAATATTCTAAAAATTTGGTCGATATTCAAGGTTCAATGGATTAGGTTTGTAGGGAAGAGAAAGATAAGTCCATATTAATATATATTTCTTACATTTCTTAGATGGAAAGGAAAAAGACCATATCAAATTGAAGATAGTTTTAAAAGTGTAGAGGAAGAAAGTTGGAAGTAGATAATTTGCAAATGAAAGACATAGATGAAAGTGGGGATGGATTGCAATAACCATGGATGAATCTTTCTCTTTGGGGAAGAAGTTTTTCGTCAATGTATGCTTGATTTTTTTACTCTCTTGAGAGAGTTGTAGACATATTTAAGGTCTTTGTTAGCATACACATGATTTTATTAGTGTCCCTTGCGATAGTTCTAGAATTTTTCACATCCCTATCAATTCAATCCATGTGAACCTTGAAGTTGTCAGAAAGAATTGGAAATGAAATATTAGAAAGAAAAAACATAAGATGGGGTGTGAAAACTACTCCTACATGAAGGAATGGACACCCACACATCAGGTTAGACTATTAACAAATAAATATCATGGACCTCCCTTTATCATTTAATGTTTATTAAACTTTCAAAATATGACATTCACCCAGAGTCGGTGAAGGGATAGGATAGGATGGGATTCAACTGCTAGTTCTCTCTCCTCATCTCCGCATCCACAATCGACATGCCTCTGAAAACTAGCTTCCTACTAATCTAGCTACTCCTATTTGTGATGTGAAGGCACATAAAATTCTCATATTGGGGTAAGGGTCGAGATGTTTTCTTTACAAACTGTGCCCTTAAATGACAGGTATCGAGCCCTGCATATCCACTATAATAAAAATAACAATGCAAAACTAGAATTATGGAGTTTCTTCTAAGCGTCAAAAGAGAAAATCAGAGTCTAGTATTCATAGATGTGATTTGGTGTAGTATAATGAAATAATAATTTACTAACTAGAGGGTATTATATAATGATATCGACAGTTTTGAAGGTATTTTTACATAAGGTGCTTGAGCTCAACAAATGCACTCGGCCATTGGAAACGATATCACAACCCAGGAATTACAGGGGAAAAGAATGATTGATTTTGAAACATTTTTAGTGGTACTAGCATTAAGCATAGGGTTTCCACTGACTTCACTTTAGTTCAAAATATAATTTTTAAATTGATTGTAGGATAGATCATTTGGACATACCAATATTCAGACGTCAAACAATGCTGAAACCCTTCCTCCCACCTGCGATTTGCCTAAAACATAATGAAGTGAGTTCATTCAATTTTATTTATTTTTTGTTTATATCCTGATTTGGCCAAAATTTTGTCAATAAACTTAACTGAAGTTGAAATTTTGACATTTTTGGGACATAAACAAAAAAAGTGAACATCATAAGCCAAAATGGCATTTGGTTGAAAATGAAGGTCGAAAATGAGGCCCAATGTATTAGTGGTCTAAGGATCCGTGATAGGTAACATTGAATTATTGTCTATGTGTGCATGTGCAAAGTGTGAAACAATGAGCAAAGGGTATGCCCCCATGCTAAAGCAATTGTAAATGCCTTAATGAGAGAAATAGATTTAACATAGCGTATATGCATCCATGAAAAGATGATTCCACTATGAAATTCCCCCAAGAAAGGACAAATCAAGGGAAATGAAACACATAACAAAAGAGAGCACAAAATGGATCTACTAACTCAAGGGTCAGTACGATCATATGGTAATACATGTGTACTATCCTGAAAATTTATCACCCATTGTTGGTGGCTTTAGGCCCTATTAGACCCAATTTTTTAGTGATTTCAAGATCCAAATGTCTTTATGCTCTATTTCCCACATCTTTCATTTTCTCTCCCTGAAAATTTTCACACTTTCCAAGACCCAGATCTTATTTGAAATTAAAAATACTGGGACTAGGTCAAACTAAGTCATCCTTGTCCTGGACTAGGTCAACCCAATAAGACCTTGTCCTAGGGCATTGCATTTAAGTGGGATCCATGCCCAATGGAGAATTTTTTCTTGCTGATCTTTATTTGTGATCGACTTGGAAATATTGAATCCCAAAATGAATATAATAGGAAATCGAGGCCTCTCATTTTGAAATCTACTATCCCATTACTATTGTATGCAATTCAATCCTTTTGCAGACTATTTGCTTATTTCAAGTGCAAGCAATCAATATTTCAGGTTGTGTAATTGAAGTGGTGGGTTCAAGATTTGAGGGAAAACATCCAATTAAGGATCTCCAAGTCCCCATTTATTCAAGATCCATTCAAGAAAAGAGAATGTTCTCTCATTGATACAAACTTCTCTCCCATGATGACAAAGTAGAAGAATTCTTAAGCAAGCAAGAAGATCCATTCCTCTTCTCTAATCAAGATTTTAAGCATACACTCATTCAATATTTAGGATTGGAAAGTGTAGATCCATGCATTTGTGAAGAAATAATTGATTCTACAACACATTTCAAAAATATTCATGGATTTGAATTATTTCTACTACCATCCATGAGGGTTTTTCATGCAAGGTAAATCAAACATTTATCTTGTTTACATTACTTTCCTGATGCAATTTCTATTTCATTTCAAGGATGATTCCTATACAAGGGCTTGACCAAGGCAAGCCCCTTCCCACAACCTTTTTTCTCTTCTTCTTGTGTGTAGGAACATATTTTCAGAGTTTCAGATATGGATTTTGGGAGTTACAAAACCAGTGGTAGATCCTTCACAGATTTCATTAGATTTTGAGCCTCTATGAATAGGTTGATGATTTTGGACAAGGTCAACTTTGTTTGACATAGTCATTTGGATCCAAAATTTTCACAATCAAATTTATAGGTGTCAGAGTGCCAGATCCAGAACCATTTTTGATTCCTGCAGTTCCATGAGTCAAAACCAAATCTGAAGTTTACTCCTCTTCTCCTAGATTCAAGGCGAGTTCATTCTTCTTTTTTTCATCTTGAATTTACTTTTATGCATCAGATATCATATCATATCTTGTTAATTTTCACTTAATTTATCATAGTATCAATTCATTTCATACATTTTATATCATTTTTACATAGATACACATCTTAACATTAAAGGACCCCATCCCCAAATCACACTCCATTGTCAAATTTAGATCTATGAATATGTATACATTGCATAATATTATTACATTTTGTACATAAGCATTCAAATGTGGAAAATGAATGCATTGATTTGTAATTATTCATTTTAAAAATTGAATATACAATAGGGATAGTATAACAAAAAGTACACACATTTTTATAAAGATAATTTAGTGTTAAGTTATGTTTCACAAGTACAATTCATTGTAAAGTGGTAGATTGTAACATAATTGAACACTAAATACCCAAGATCACCATTCATCAGATAACCCCTTTTGCACCATTAACCATTCCTCAAGCAACTAAGTCCCATAATTACCAAACATAAAAACACTTAATTATAAAATGAATTGACTGCAGACTGACTCACATTTATCAATTTAGTGTTAGGAAGGGCTTACTAAATCATTCAACACCTTACTAAAGTATAAAACATATGCAACATAGACATATGCATTTTTTATATAATATAAACATATCTATTTTATTGACCTCCTCTTAGTAGATTATGTGTGCTCTTCTATTAGTAACTTATATATCAATGATGCAGGAGCATCCTTGGGTTGTTGGCCATATTGCATCACCCAAAAATATTTCCTTTCAATTTTTGTTCATGTTCTTCCAGTTTCTAAGTTTTTGGTGGCATTCCTAAGATTTGGATCATTGTTTTTGCGAACCTAAGGGTTGGTTCTAGACATCATGTTTTAAATATGTTTGGATTCACACCTCATTTGGATACTTTGTTGATGAGATATTCTAGATTCATGACTAGTTATGTGTGTTCTTAATTTTCTTACGGGCAAACAAGTTTTTTGATCTCGCAAATAAATTTCCTGATAGGTGAAGCTTTGTGATTCATATCATGATGTTCATGTATCTTTAGCTGACATCTCTCATGGATAATGTATCATTTCTACATCTTGACATTGAGATCTTATGATTTGGGTCATGACCTATATTTCTACAAGTTATATTTTCTTAGTCTTGGAAAATATAATTGATCTAGTTGACATATGTGTTGCAAAGGCTCTATATATTGAGGTTTTTGATCTTTGTTAGGTAGCATTCAATAGGATAACCTTTGGGAGGTTAAATCTAGGGTTTAGATCTAATTTTCTATTGTTATTAGGCATGTATTCCAAAAGAATGTAAGATGCATCTTGCAGGCCAATGTGATGTAAATATTTGATTCTTTGATAATGTGAAGATTTTTTTATAGTATGTTGATTATCCATTCTTGTGTCTGAGTTCGTTGTTTATTTTGTGTTGAATCATGCTACATGGTTGGACCATATCCATCGTGGAAACTCCAAGCATGACTGTGTCAAATGGTATCAGAGAAAGGTTGATGTTCCTGTTGTAGAAAATTTGAGTTCCCAAGCTTGCGAATCCCTAGATGTATTTTTTGTGGCGTGGGAGGGTGTAGATTTGGCCCACAGTTGTAGATGACATGTGGAAGAGGGTCACAGAGGAGGCTGTTGCTAGTTATGAACTTTTTATGAGTTGTTGTGGTATTCCATTAGTGAACCAACCAATGAAAGGACGTAAACTGTGAGCATGTTCAATAGATCATCGAGTGAGAAGCAATTGAAACCTTGGAGTTAGATTGCCGAGATGAAGTAGTTGTACCCAAGGATTGAGAAGATGTCACCTATGAGAATGAATCGTAGAAGGTTATAAAAAATGATGGAGAACTTCCAATATGAGATAAAGAATGAGATCCAAAATGCATTGACTAGATTGTGAAGAAATCTTGAGACTGAGGAATATGAGGAAGCTACTGAAGATCTAGAGATTGTAGATATTGAGATTTCAAAAGAAGAAGAAAGATCATTGAGAACTATGCCAAAAGTAAGTAAAATTCATGGGATGGACATTTCTAGTTTATCCAGTTCATTACATCTTAAGGATTTGATTAATTGAATTGGAGAATTAGAAGATTACCTTGAGCTTGAAGATATTAGAGAACCTCATAGGGTTAGGCTATCACATACTAAGTTGAAGGTTCATGTTTCCTTATAATGGAAATAATTGTAGAAAGATAGAGAGGAGAATGGTGAAATGAAAATCACTAGATGGAGGGTAATGGTTGCTAGATTGAAAGCTAAATTCATTCCCGAGGATTATGAATTGGAACTATTCAAGAAATTGCAAAACTTGAAGAAGGACACGAGTACATAAAGGATTACACTTAATATTTTTACAAGATGACAATCAGATCCAGACACTAAGAGATATCTAAGGAGAAGGTGAATAGATGTATTAATTTTCTAAGATTCAATATTCAGGAAGAGTTGTGTATGTTGAGAATTTATACACTAGAGGATGATTATCAATATGCATTGAGGGTAGAAGATAAGTTAAGGATAAAAATGGGTAATCCTAGTGAAAAGGAGAAGAAAGTAAGTAGCAATGACAAAGAGAAACAAACCATTGAGGTAGAGGCTGATTAGAAGACACTTATAAGAGGAAGTGGTGGAAAATAATTCAAAGTTACTTGTTTCAAATATGGTGGCATAGGACATAAAGATTTTCAATGTTCTGAGGGATCTAGTAAAAGCTTGGGAAAATAGAATATTGTGGCACATGAGGAGAAAACTACTGATGAACATTTGAAAAATATTGTAGAACCTGAGATGGGAGAATCTCTTATGCTTAGGAAAGTCATGTTGAGTAAGAAGGAAGATGAACCTACACAAAGGAGGAATTTTTTTAGAATGGTATGCAAATCAAGAGGTAAATTTTGTAAAGTTATTGCAGATAGTGGTAGTATTGATAAGTTGGCATCAGAAGAGATGGTGCAAAAGCTTGGCTTGAAGAGGCTGAGACATCCTTGTCCTTATGGGATAAGTTGGTTTCAAGACAATCACATGGTGGAGGTGAAATAATAATGTTTGGTCAACTTCAACATTAGACCTTACACATAGGAGGTATTGTGTGATGTAGTATCTATGAGTGCTTGTCATGTTCTATTGGGAATACATTGACAATTTATTATGGGAGCTATCCATAATTGCAGAACTAACTTGGTCTCAATAGAGAAGGATGGGAAAATTTTTACTTTGGTTCCCTTGAAGGAGGAAGAGAGGAAAAGTGCAAGTAATTTGACAATTGTGAAGAATTACTATTTAAAGAATAAAAATACAAAGATTAATATTGGAGATAGATCTAAGAACTGGTTGGTATCATCTAAGAGGAAGGGTAAAGTGAACCAGCAGAATACTTGGTTACTGATAAGATGAAATCTTGTAGTAGAGGTAAATCAGGTGTGCAAAAGATGAGAGGTGGTGATATAAGTTATTTACTACTTGATGTTGATATGAGAAATGGTAAAGTATGTGTAGAGAAAAGTGAGCTGAAGAATCTAACAAAAGAAAGAGAAAAAGTGTAGCGAAAAAGATGATACTTGGATTGAGAATGACCATGGGAATTATGTCCTGAATCCTGTAAGATGTTCATAAGTTCCTCGTTTGGAACATATTATTCTCACCAATGTTGTCTAATGTAGGAGCATCCTTGGCTTGTTGGCTATCTTGCATCACCCTAAAATATTTACTTTCATTTTTTGTTCCTATTTTCCTAGTTTTTGAGTTTTTGGTGGCATTCTTGAGATTTGGATCAATTTTTATTGCAAACCTCAAGGTTGGTTTTGAACATCATGGTTTACCTATGTGTGGGTTCACATCTCATTTGGATACCTTGCTGATGACATATTCTAGATTCATGATCAATTACGTATGTTCTTCATGTTCTTACAGTTAGGTGAGTTTTCTGATCTCTTGAAGCAATTTCCTGATCAATGAAGCTTTGTGTCTCATATCATGATGTTCCTGGATCTTTGGCCAATGTCTCTCTTGGATTGCGCATCATTTGTACATCTTGGAATTGAGATATTATGATTTGGGTCCTGACCTATATTTCTACACATTATATTTTGTTAGTCTTCAAAAATATAATTGATGTGAGCAACATATGTATTTTGAAGACTCTGTATATTGAGTATTTTGATCTCTGTTAGGTAGAATTAAATAGGATAACCTTTGGGAGGTTAAATATAGGGTTTAGGTTTGAGTTTCTATTTTAATTAGGTATGTATGCCAAAGAATGTAAGCTGCATGTTGTAGACCATTGTGATGTAAATATTTGATTATATGATAATGTGAAGATCTATTATAACATGTTTATTATCCATTCTTGTGTCTAAGTTGGTTGTTTCTTCAATGTTGATGCGTGTTGCATGGTTGGACCGTCTGCATTAGGGAAAATTCAGCCATGACTGTGTTAGTTAAAGTGAGAGGGAATTATGGAAGAAATGTTATATTCATCAAGATGTTAATTATTCATTAGATCTTCATTATCTACTTGATGAATATAAGCTTTTGAGCCACAATTCTATGTTACCTTAATCATCTGATAAACTATAACTGATTGAATGTTTGAAGATGCCAAAGTTTATGATCACTGAGATGTAGGAATTTAATGCAAGACATTAAATTAGTTAATGTATTGTATTTTCATTGATGTCAACTCAATATGGTATGATTTCTCATACTCATATTATCACAATACTTAAAGATCCAAAGAGACAAAGTTTTTGTTTTCGGTAAACTTACATCGAGTGATAGTGTTACCCGAGACAATGTTTCCTGAGTGAGCATTACCAAGCTAACTAGAGTTGTCACTGATGAGAACTGAAGTTGATGCTTGAGCTATCTACAATAGTTATCAAGCACAACTGAAGTATTGACCGACGATAACTAAAGTCAGGAAAATGACAAAACAACTTAGCTGGCAGGAAGCTAAAGATAGAGTTAACTATTTGATTACTTTTTTTCATCAATTGGTTAAAAGATAAAGATAATAAGGAGATTTAAAGCATGTTTTATTCCATAAAACAAGGAGATAATTACAGATTAAAACTAAAGAAAGCATGGAGAGCTTTACAAATCAAGAAGTGATCACCGAAGAAAACAAGAAGGACAAGAAATGGTGAAATCATGTCTATAAAGAGAGACAACTAATTCAGAAAAAATGGGGGGAAGAATAAGAGAATGTTGAAAAAGAATTCTGGTGAAGATTGAAGTCTTCATACAAACCTAATCATACAAGCTGAAGAACAGAGATAATTTTTTTTTCATACACCAAGCAATAGAGAAGCACAACATTCACCAAGCAGAAAGAAGTGGAGCAAAGGAACAGAAGAGAAACATTGATCAGAAATGTATTATGAGCTTACAATAGATCTAAATGTCTGCAAGATTAAGTTGTATTTATGAATAGATCATATACTATTTTAGTTTAACCATTGATTCAGAAAATATCTTAACAGAGTAGGATCTAACCATCCTTTATATATTGAGATACATCGGAGTATCAAAAGGTTTTTCATGTTGACAAGCATAGCGAATGCAGAGGTCAAGTGATCAACTATTAGTGATAAGTCCTCTAACAAAGTCGCACTTAACAGTGTGTTTGTAACCTTTAACAGGGTTGAATCTTCACCGAGCTCACTTCAGAAGAGTGAAAATTTTGGGTTACCAGTCCCAAGTGGTTTTTCCCTTAACAGGGTTTCCACATTAAAAATCCATGTGTCAAATGTGTATATGGTTAATTGCTTTAATGTTTTTCTTTGCACATTACTAAAATAGGATTGATCAGTAAACACAAAGTTATTTATTATATTTTGGTAAATACTAGACTGCTATTTGGTAAAGTTTAAGAATAAGGATAAATAATGAACTCCGAGAAGTAGTTATTTGATAAGATTATTCAAAGGCATACATCTTGTAGGATGGAAGATAACTAGAGGTTTTATATTTGAGATATAAATTTTTGGTTGGTTTATTTGATTAATTTTTAAAGGCCACTAATTAAACCCCCCCCTCAGTTATTCTAACAATTGGTATCAGAGCTTGTGTGCTTAGAAGGAAGGTTTCAAGACCCAAGCTAAAGATCACAAGATGAGTAAAAGGGATGTGCCTAAGTTGAACAAAGAAAAATTTGCATCATGGAAAAGTAGGATAAGACTCCACCTATTAGGTATTGGAAATGATGTTACTCAATACTTGGATACTGAATATGTGTTTCCTACTGGACCTCATAAACTTGATCAATTGAGAGAAAAACATGAACACAATTCTATGATGATACAAATGTGCTGAGGGCTAAAGCAGAAAGCCTAAGAGGAAAGTTTGATGACCTAAGAATGAAAGAAGGAGAAAACATCACTCAGTATAGTAGAAGAATCAAAGAGGTTGTAAATGTTATTCGAGGAGTTGGAGTTGTACTTGAAGAAGAAACAATGGTAAGTAAAATTCTCAAAACCTTATTGCCTGTTTATGCTATTAGAGGATCTTCTATACAAGAAATGAGAGCAATAGAAAATAACAATGTTACTCTAGATAGTCTGATTGGTAGACTTATTTCATTTGAGATGAATAATTTTTACAAAAGTGTCTTACCAACTATTGAGTCTGCATTCAAATATTCTTTAAAAATAAGCAAATCAAGTCATAAACACACTATGAGAAATGATAGTGATGACCAAGAACTTGATGAGATTGAAGCACTAATGGCCAGAAGATTGTAGAGAGGAAAAGGTAGATACAAAGGTAAATTACCACTTGTATGTTTTAATTGTAAAGAGATTGGACCCTTTGCTACTAGATATCCTAAAAAAAGAAAAGATGACTGAAGTAATGACAGAACTTATGAAAATAATTTTGACAGAGGTGATGACGAATATTACTGAAGCAACCGATAATCTGATAGAAGAGATAACCAAGACTACAAGGACAAAGGGAAGAAATCTTGTTACCTGGTTGAGAACAAAGCTGGAAATACTGACACTGAATCTGATGAAGATATTGAGGTGGTATTTTTTGCTAAGGATGATTCAAATAAAGAAGAAAGGTATGTAGAAATTACACTCATATCTAAGGTTAAAAAGTGTTAAGTTTTAGGATAGCTATAAATGTAATAGAACTCTATGTTGTATGTGTTTTTCAAATGCAATAATCTCTCTTTCATTTCTATTGAGAAAGAGGCTACAAGAGAAATGTCCCTTCATGGGACATGTCTATTCATCATAATTGTTAATGTTTCATTAATCAATCATATATTAGAATAATATGAGTTTGCATAATATATGTTATATAATATAACGCGTGCGCGC
>MU223287.1:2073013-2083916 GCA_018584345.1 Thuja plicata
CAAGGGACATGATACCAAGAAATGCATGAAGCTTAGACACTTTGTGCAAGATCTTATTGAAGATGGGAAAATTGAGGTTGAAGGACAGAATGCATCCTCATCTAACGCGAAACTCAAAGTCTACAATGAACCTTTCCCACCTCATAATCAAAACAATGCATCAAATGCAATCCCTTACGATTATTCTACTAATACCATTACAGGTCATGATCGAACATGTGGAAGTCTAGACAAAAATGACATCTTTGGGTTTGATTCCCTTTGTGGCCACATTGAAGAAGTTAACACGCGCGTCCATACCATAAAGCTCAAAGCCTCTGATTGTAACGCTACTACACAAAGACCCAGGGTCACTATTCAAGCTGCTGATAGACCTTCTACATCTGCAAATCCACCAGTTGCACCATATACTGCTGCTCGACCTGCCGTACATTTTGACTTGCTGGCCCAATTGTGAAAGACACCTGCACAGATATCTATTCTAGAGCTCTTGAAAACATCGCCAATCCACAGAGAAGTCCTTGATAAGGCTCTAAATGAATCTCGCATCCCTAAGAACATCAATGCTGCCCAATTCAAAGCTATGATAGGAAACCTAGCCGTGCAAGAACATCTGGTTTTTACTGATAAGGACTTAAGGGTCCCGATCCTCATCACAATAAATCCCTCCACATAGAAGGTAAAATATACTCCACAAGAGTCAAAAGAATCCTTATAGATGGTGGATCTAACCTAAATTTGTGCACATTGGAAATGATTCATAATATCGGTCTTTCTAAGGACCTCATTGATAAAGATAAAAGGATTACAATAAAAGCTTATGATGATAGAGAGCGAGAAAGCAAGGGAATGATTACATTGCCCTTACAAGTGGGCCCGACCCTAATTGAAACTGTTTGCCATGTTCTAGATCTTGATCTACCTTATAACATCTTACTGGGATGTCCATGGATACATTCTATTAAAGGTGTACCCTCTACCTATCATCAATGTCTAAAGTTTCCACATCATGGTAGAGAAATCACAATTCCTGGAGATCCTGAGCCCTTCCAATATTGCAAGAGATTGGAAGGAAAACAAGATAATTACTGCTCGTTGAATGAATTTGGCCGACATTCCAATCAAGAACCCCCTGGCTTTGAAAAGACATCTGAAACATCAACTAAGGAAACCAAAGGAAAAGCAAAGGTTACTGAAGACAAAGCTACTGAAGATAAACCTTCCTCATCTGGAGAAAAGGAGACATTCACAGACAAAGGTATGGGAGAATCTAAATTTGAAAGTGCCTTATGTGTTGGGCAACTCCCTTTGTCCCCAAAGTCTTATGGGAGACCATCGCCATTACCCCTTTCCAAGGATAAAACACTTGTGCATTGCAAGTCAACTATTTTTTAACACTGGGGGTCCTTATCAGATGAACACATGGAATATAGTGTCCTTAATTGTCTCTATAATGATGAAGAAGAACAACCTGTAACTTTCCCCGAAGGAAAGTATCCTAAGGTTACTCCTATTGTTGAAATCATGGGATATCATGGTACCGGTCTTGGAGCCAATGAAACAGGAAAGAAGAAGATCATAACAGCTAATGGCTATCCTAAAGGACGTGGATTGGGTTCTGTAGAAACTAAGACTAACTTCGCTAAGGATTATTGTCTAGCTACCTCTGATTTAGACACCGAGGAAGAGTTCTTCTAAATCCCTTTCCAATACATTGAAGATGACCTAACCAACAACCACCGTGTCCTCACTATTACCCAAGCTGACCTTTCATCCCCTTGTTTACCCCTCACAAACCCCGAATTAATTGACTGGGATCAGCAAGACTCACCACCAGCTTTGGATATATGTGATTCGGATGAGGCAGTGTTAGCCCTATTTGGACTTAAAGATCTCCAAGAATATGAACATCATATACACTACAGTGAGCAAGCCTACTTCGGTAGCCAAGTCAACTCTCTCAGTCACAAAAATGAAAAAAGAAAATTAAAAATAAAAATAAAAAAATACATCCTCTAGTGAAAACCTCTCGCAGGCACCTAAGGATGAAGAAAAAGATAAAATAAAGGACGATTCCTCTAGTGAAAACCTTTCTGAGGTGCCAGAGGAGGGAGAGATTGACTTGCCATTCATATCGTCAGAAGAAGAGATAACCTCTATGATTATTGAAGACACCATTCCAGTCAACCTTGGCACAGAAGAAAATCCACAGATCACTTATATTGCAGCTTCTCTCAGTGAGCAAGAAAAGAAAGACATAACAACATTTTTACAAAAGCACAAAATCAACTTTGCCTGGACTTACAAAGACATGCCTGGGCTTGACACAGATCTTGTTATGCATCATCTTGTGGTAAATCCAAATGTAAAACCTGTCAAACAGAAGCTTCGCAAGATGCATCCTCAAGTTGCCTTAGTAGTCAAAGAAGAACTCCAGAAGATGCTCGATGCCGAGGTGATCAGACCAATTGACTACCCTAAATGGGTTTCTAACATTGTACCAGTGGGTAAGCCTACTAGGGGCATCCGCATCTGCACTGATTTCAGAGACCTCAACCTTGCATGTCCCAAGGATGATTTTCCACTACCTAACATTGACATCATAGTGGATTTGACAGCAGGACATGAAATGCTATCACTTATGGATGGCTTCTTAGGTTATAATCAGATCAAGATAGCACCAGAAGACCAACACAAGACTGCATTCACAACACCTTGGGGTACTTTCTGTTATCAAGTAATGCCTTTTGGTCTTAAAAATGCAGGAGCTACATATCAACGAGCAATGACTACTATCTTTCATGACCTTTTGCATGTTATCATGGAAGATTATGTGGATGATCTTTTAGGAAAATCCAAAACAAGGGAATCTCACATTCCTATCCTCACTACCATCTTTGAGCGACTGGAGAAATATAAGTTAAGGCTAAACCCCAAGAAGTGTGTCTTCAGAGTGCAATCTGGTAAGCTACTGGGATACATTGTATCACGTCAAGGAATAGAAGTGGATCCAAAGAAAGTAAAAGCAATTCTAGAAATGCCACCACCCAAAACACTGAAGCAATTACGTAGTTTAGAAGGCAAACTACAATCAATCAAGAGGTTCATGTCGCAACTGGCTGACAAAGTACATCCGTTCTCCCATCTTCTACAAAAGAATGTCAAGTTCCAATGGGACTATTTGTGTCAGAAGGCATTTGAAAAATTGAAAGATTATCTGGCTAATCCACTAGTATTGATGCCACCTATTGCTGGTCGCCCTTTGATTTTGTACATATCGGCTATAGAGGTTGCTTTGGGAGCCCTCCTGGCACAATTAGATGATACTGGCAAGGAACGAGCAATTTACTATCTCAGCAGAACTCTCATTGGCTATGAATTGAATTATTCCATAATTGAAAAAGCATGTTTGGCTATTGTCTTTTGTACACAGAAGCTACGTCATTATATGCTTAATCATAAAGTTCATCTTGTTGCTAAAATTGATCCACTCAAATATCTCCTGTCACACGCTGCTCTTACTGGACGTACAAAAAAATGGGTCATGATTCTCAGTGAGTTTGACATTGTTTATGTAGATCGAAAGGCCATCAAAGGACAAGTAATTGCAGATCAGTTAGCTGAAGCACCCATCGATGGTAAACATCCCCTCATCACAGATTTTCCAGATGAGTCAGTTTTAACTCTTACCCCAAGTTCACCATGGAAGCTATATTTTGATGGATCCTTCACTCAGAAAGGATTTGGGGCAAGAATTTTGTTTGTTACACCAAATAGGGATCTCATTCCTAAATCTTTCAAGTTACAATTCCCTTGTACCAATAATATTGCAGAATATGAAGCCCTTGTACTTGGACTTCGGCAGGCCATACAATGGCAGATTCTCACGTTATTGGTACTGGGCGATTCATAATTGGTTATCAAGCAAGTTATGGATGAATATCAAACAAAGGATGACAAGCTGCTTCCCTACTGCTAAATAGTTGAAGATCTCAAGACACATTTTACGGACTTGACATTTCAACAGATTCCTCGCGCCAACAACAAAGCAGCAGATGCAATGGCAACAATTGGCTCTCTGATCACTATGCCAGAACACAGCGCACGATGTGAGTTTCTTGTTGAGAATCTTACAGTCCCTGCCTATGACACACTGAATTCTAAAATGGTGTGTGAAATTGCTGATCCTAATTCCCTGTGGTACCAAGAGATATATTCCTACTTGCGTTATGGACACACTCCACTCACCTTAACGCCTAATCAATGTAAAACCTTCATTCGCCGAACATCCCGATACGCAATCCTCACTTATACCCTATACCGAAAGAATTTTGATGGAACTCTTTTAAGGTGTCTGAACTCAGATGAAGCACAAACGTCCTTAGAGGAGGTACATCAAGGAATCTGTGGGGCTCATTCTAGTGGACTTACGTTGGCCAAGAAGTTGTTACACACTGGATATTATTGATCTACTATGGAGCAAGACGCCTACAATTTTGTGAAGAAGTGCGTACCTTGTCAGCAGCATGGCAATTTGATACACGCTCCATCCCAAGCACTCCAACCTATCATCACCCCTTGGCCCTTTTCACGTTGGGGTCTCAACCTTGTTGGCCAAATTTTCCCTAATTCATCCAATGGCCATAAATACATGCTGGCTGCTACAGAGTACTTTACCAAGTGGGTTGAAGCTGTTCCTCTCACCTACACTACCGGAAAATAGATTTTGAAGTTCATCTTGAACTATCTCATTTGTCGCTATGGCATTCCTCAGGACATTGTTACTGATAATGGAGGACCTTTCAAGAATAAGGATGTCACAAAGCTATGTAGGAAGTTTGGCATTACCCACCATACCTCTTCCAAGTACTTTTTGCAAAGCAACGGTCAAGCTGAGGCTACAAATAAAACCATTCTCAGAATCATCAAAAAGACAGTCAATGAAGCTGGTCGTGATTGGCACCTTCACCTCAATCCTGCCCTTTGGGCTTACCGCACCTCCATTCGAACCCCCATGGGAGCCACTCCCTTTGCCCTTGTTTATGGTACTGAGGCTATTCTACCTATTGAAATTGAAATCCCTTCCCTCAGAATCTCTCTGAAAAATCTGTTGTCCGAAGAAGAATACAGAGTCGCCCGCTTGCAAGAGCTGGAACTCCTTAATGAGAGACACCTTAATGCCCTAAACCACCTCCGCATGTATCAAAATTGCCTTCACCTTCAGTTCAATAAAAGGATCAAACCTCGTTAGTTTGAGGTTGGCGATCTGGTCGCACAGCATAACATGCAGAACCTCCAGAATAGAGAAAAGAAAGGGAAGTTTCAACCTAATTGGTTGGGTCCCTTTATTGTTACAGCAAAGTATGGTTCTGACGCTTATCAGATTGCGTCCCCAGAGGGAGATCTGCTCCCTGATCCTATAAATATTGTACATCTCAAGCGCTTCTATGCTTGATCAGTCAGTAGCCCATTGTATAGCAGAAATTGTTTAGAAAATCCAAAAAATCAGAAAAGCAGAAAATTCAAAAAAATAAGAAAATATCAAAAAAGCATAAAAAATACAAAAGCTTGAAAAGAGAAAAAAAAAAATCAAAAAAGAGAAAAAGAGAAAAAATCCGTCCATATGTGAAAACCACTTCGGTGGCGCAATGGATAAGTACCATGGTGAAAACCTATCTCAGGCGCCATGCGTAGTCAGATCCACCATCAATTTCTGCCATTTGTCTATATCGCTTGCATTGCCTTTTCATAATAAGTGTCGCTACCCATATTTGTGCAGGTAGTCTTTTGACCATCCTCTCGCTTCCGCAATAATGATTCCCGCACAACTGAGCTTACCAAATCACAAACCTGAGCTTTGTTCTAGACACAGTGATCGCAAATGTTTTACATCAAATCAGCAGAATGATTAACTTTCCTATGATCATTCTATTCACAAGCCATTGCCAGCGAATTTCCATTTTCTAGCAATCAGATCTTTTAGCCCATTAGGATGCATCCTTCCGGTGTCGGCTGTCCTATCAATCATTCCATCAAATTGTTCATGGCAAGAGCTTTTGGACTGAATGACCACTTGGTCAGGATGCCTTTTTGTCGATTTTATCTTGTGTTTTATTAGGTTCTTATCGTGACAGCCTCGATCTTCTATATCTTGGTTCGTTATGGTGAGTATCTAGTGAAATATGTGTCTTTTGTGGTATGATCTTCTTATCATAGTTTGTTAGTGCATTTATGTTTTGATGTTCAGTTATGACTATGTATGCCTCACTGGGGGCAGGATGCATGCATCCCATAATCCCTCAAAAGATCTGGATGTACTGCGTCTCCTCATGAGTAACATTTCATAGGTCTCTTCATACTTGATATCTCACATTCTTGTTCCTAACAATCTATTTGTTTGAGAGTCTAGTCCACGCAAAGGAACCATGTCACTTGTGTTTTCTAGCACATGGTGCATAACTCCTCTTGCAATATCAAACTAGGGTGTGCTCTCCAACATTAACACAATACCAATCCCACTATCATATAGTTAGGCTTTGCATAAGTAGTTAAGTCATATTGCATTATGGTTTGCTCTTGGTGAGGTTTCTATTTATTCCCCCTATCCAGTCACCTAAGTGATTTTATCAGATTTTTGCGATACACACAAAAATAATATCCTCATTCATTGCATTCATTAGCTTTTGCATTGATCATTTCATTAATCATTATCCATTCATTTCATTAAGCCATTATTTATTGCATTGGTCAAATAGTCATTCATTAGTGTCATTAGTCATCATATTGATCATTAATTAGTAATCCTTTGCATTGTCATACATTTTGCATTGTTCATTCCATTTAAGTCCATTAATCATTAAGCATTTGTCATTCAACATTATTCATTATATAGGTCATCATAATGTTATAATTAACTATCATAGTTCTTTCATTTTCTCATTACACATTCATTAATCATTAACCATTAAGTATTGTTCATTTGGCATTTAATCATTAATCATTATACACGCCATTATAGCATTGCATTGTCATTAATCATTAATCACTAAAAAAAATTGTTCAATTGTTCATTTTTCATTAATCATTAATCATTATTCAGTAACCAGTAATCATTATGTATTTCATCCATCATAACATTGCATTATCATACATATTACATCATTACAAAATCATTTACATTGCATCATTGCATTCACACATTTATAAACCATTTGCACATTTGCATTTCATTAAGTTGCATTCATAACACTTATAACATCATATAAAATTTACCACATTATCCATATACATATATATAAGCATTAATATATCATACAATAAATCTACATCTCATCCCTGCATCACAAAGTCGTCAGTCTCATCATGCATACATATATTCATCTCATCCTGCATGTCAGTCATGAACATCATATACAATAAGCATGAACATCATACATACATCCATCATAAGCATGTAAAATCATCAAAGATGCATACACATAAGAGTCCATCAGTCTGAAATAATGTCCATATATATATCTCAAAAAGTGTCATCATACATCATGTGTCAAAACTGTCAAAAATGTGTATCCAAAATCTGGGTGGAATCATGGCGGTGGCTATGATGGTCCCGCACCACTGCTAGGTCATGGTGGTAAACCCACTGACCCCTGCGATGCCCTCCCCGTGCTGGCCGACTGTGATCTCTTAGAGTATGTAGGTGCCCGGGCCTCCTGTGGTACAGCTCCATAATATAAGCCCATATAATATGCGGCCTCTCGGCCCCTGCGTCCTGCCTCTCTCTGGGTGGCCATGGCATCGGCCATCATCTGTCCTACCCCTGCTGCTGTACCAGCCTGCCACGCTATATCGCGGTCTGCTCTGTAGTCCTCTGCACGCCTGCGTGCTTGATCTCGCTCTACTGTCAGAGCTGCTATCTGAGCTGCAAACCCTACCCACTCCTCCTCCCAATCCCCATACTCCTCGACCATGGTGAACTCTCCACTATCAACCTAAGCCTGCAAAATATCCAATGCCCGCTGTGCACTGTCCCCCTGAGCTATCTTTGTCGCCAGCTCTCCCTGTACCTGGGCCACCTCTGCCTGTAGGCTACTCGCTGTAGCCTGCGCTATCGCAAGTAAGCCCTGCACCCGGGTCACCTCTGCCTGTAGGCTACCTACTATAGCCTGTGCTGTAGCCAGTAAACCCTGAAGTCTCCCCACCTCTGTTTGTAGGCTGTCACACTCTGCTATCACTATGTCATGTGTCTCCTGGGCTACAAAGCCCGCTGGTGGTCCCTGTGGTGGTGGACCCTGTGCTGGTGGCCCCTGTGGTGGTGGGCCCTGTGCTGGTGGCCCCTGTGGGGGCCCCTATGCTGGTACTCCCAGTACGATAGGTGGCTGTCCACCTGTAGGTATCTGTACCTGTCCTCTCCGTCGAGGCACTTCTACTCTAGCTCTGACTCTCCTGCCTCCTCCATCCCCTCCATCTCCCCCGTCTCCTCCATCATCATCTCCCCCCTGCCCATCTCCGCCAGGCCCTGGCTACTCATCTGGCTGTACTGCCCCTGGCACTGTCAGTCTGACTGGCATGTGTGCCGCCCACCATTGCGCATATGCTAAAATCACACCCGCATCCAGTAGTGACTCCCGTGCACTGATCCAGGGCACCTCGATCATGCCCATGAAAGATCCTCGTGCTATCTGCACTGACACCCCCATCCCCCAGATAATCCCTACCTCGTGGGTCACCAATGGGTGTGAGAACCCGTCTGGAACCTCCCCCTGCACCTGCTCCATCTGCCTCCGTACTCTGGATGACATGTAGCGTGAGATCATATACGCTGTTCTCCCGAACAGCCAGCAGTCTGTCTGCACAAATCTCATGTAGTACGAGTCATGAAACCCGTCCTCTGCATATACTCCCTACTGAGGGGCCTCATAGCCCCAGGCCTCGCATCCTACATATGGAGCCCATGTGATGGCTCCCATCTCGTCCAGCCACCGTCGCCAGTATCCGACCGAGTTTGTGGCCTCATAGCTGATAGGTGGCCTATATCGACAGACATAAGGCTTGTAAGGTGCCCGGGTCTCCTGGTGCCGAATCGGCCGTGTCACCACTATGTGCTCCCAGGCCCATACTAGAAGCAATGTACACCCTGGCCCTAGTGCTCTACCCCTGCGGTAGGAACACATGTGCAAATCATAATATAGCTGCCCGAGGATGACATATCCCCAGCAGTACTGATCTCCATCCTCCACCATGCTACTGAGAACCCATGCCCAGCCAATCGGGAAGCCCTTGCCTGCATGATCAGGCATCAGGCGTCCCCCTATCAATCCTGCCAGGTATAGTGCTAATCGCCGTGGCCGTGGCTCCATGGCCATCGCCTCTCCCCAAGACATCCACTACCGTGTAATCGGCAGATCCGCGTATCTCCTCCTCATCGCCATCTCTAGGTATGGCTGTGATCCCTCCACGTAGTACTCGGGTATGACCCCTCGAATGGGCACTCTGTATATCCTCCATACGTCATGGAGGGTGATAATGGCTTCCTCTGTAAGGAAGCAAAAGCTAGAGGTGGTGTTGTGTCACCTCTCAATCAAAGCAGACATGAGCACATTATGCGCTCATAGGTGCGGCCAATGCCACACGTGCTCCAAGCCACAAAGCGTGACCATCCCCCACTCTACCGCTGTCAACTGCTACTCCAGCGCCATCGTAACCGGATAACACTCCCTCACTCAGAATGTAATCGTCGCCTCCTGCAGTCACCAAACCCATGTCAGCAATCAGATAGCATATTGGGGCATTGAAACATGTCCCAGGCCCGTCTAGGGCACCGAAAAATGCCCCTGGACCCTTGTCTTTCCCCTTCTCCCTCTTTCTTCTTCTTTTCTGGGTCAATCCACGTAGACGGAGGTTGACCCGCACAGACGGTGAACTTTCGTAGTCGTCGGTCTGCACAGACGGCTGATCTTCACAGACGGTAGTCTGCGGAGACGGCAGTCTAGTCTGTCGTCTTTCCTCTGGCGCAAATGGTGATTTTGTAAATCGTCATCTCCACCCCTCATTTTCTACCCCTGCCGCCATCGCAAACGGGCTTAGCCTAATGCTACGTCTGCACAGACGCCCATCGCTTGTTGGTTGTCTGCGTAGACGACGGTCTGTTGATCGCCGTCTGCGCAGACGGTAGACATGCGATAGCCATCTGCGCTACGGGCCGCTTTATGGACATTTATTGCGCCCTAAACTACGTGCGAGAAATTTAAAAACTTAATGCATGGGTAGGCGCTCGAGTACTCATCGGTGGTCCTGCGTCTACTGGCCGCTGGTACACCCGGACGCGCTCTCCAAGCTGTGCTCGCTCTCACTGTGCTGCCATGGCTCTCTTTTTTCTTCTCTTTTTTGCTCTTTGAGGGTGAAAGTGACTTGTCCATGGGCCCCAGTGGACTATTTATAGCCCTTTGGGATCCATTTCTTCCGTCAGTCTCCTCTTTTCGTCTTCTGATCCCTGTCTCCCCTCCTTTTTCCCGGACATGTCATGCAATTGGCCTACTTTCCCCCTTTTTTCTTGTCTTTTCGAAAAAAATTTATTCAAAAAATTATATTTTTTCCTATTATTTTCTCGAGGGGGCATCATCCTCCGCTCTCGCTGTCATAGGTTTTTCTGAACCTTCTGGGGCATCTTATTTTCTTTTCTTTGACGCAATGTCACTTTCGACACCGCATCAAAGAGGGGCAAAATGTAGATGTCCAAAATCATCCTTATATTAATTTAATTAATATTTCCATAACGCTATAATTAATTTTAATTAATTATATCTGTTATATTCTTCTATCTATTTAATTAAATTTATTTAGTTAAATATGATTCACTTCCTTTAGTATTTAAATTTAATTTAAATACTACTCTTCTTAATGT
>MU223287.1:2084185-2136174 GCA_018584345.1 Thuja plicata
CAACTCCTCAAAAAGGAAGCCACCAACTTCCTTAAAGGCAACCACCTTCTTGTCCCCCATTCCATTCCCCAAGGGTTGCTCACACATGTGTGAGCAAACCTTGAGCCTCTCAAACCTTAAAGGCTTGAGTTGACTTTTTGCATGGCTTGTCCTTTTGCCCTTGTGTCCTTTATGTGGCATCTATGTGGATGCCACATATGCTCCACCTCATTCAAATCCCTTCTTTCCCTCCAAAAATCTATAAATAGAGGCCTCTCCAAGAGCAAAGGCATCTCTCATTTTTTTTTACATTGTTATTATGCCATTTTAGTTTTAGAAGCACTTAGCATTTTCATAGTAATATCAATGTTAGTTCATGTTTTCTTGCATTTTGAATCTAGAAATCACATGCTAGGATAATGGAATGAATCTTAGATATTTTGTTCATCTTGCATATCAATCTAGGCTAATATTGCATCCATATTCATCATTTGTGATGGCTTTGAGACAAGTTCTTCATACTTGTTCTTGAAGCTTTTCACTCTTTTAGTTGCATTCTTGGATCAAATAGTGGGATTTAGTTATTGTGTTGGGAGAGCACACCCACATTTATCTCTAAGAGCACATCAAGAAGGCATTGGGTGCCCTTGTTTGGCTCATCGGAGGTTGTGGTTTAAACACTTGTTTGGGATTCCATTGTTTAACATACTAACCCTTTTGAATCTTGTTATTTAATGACTAATCTTGATGTTTGCATGTTTTAGTGTTGTCCCTTGCAGGTAGGTTTTTATCACATACAATATGAATTTTCTCAATGATTCTTTGATGATAATTTCCTTAGATGAATTCACATAAGTTGGTGGATCTTCCTAAAAAAAGTCACACAAAAATAAAGAAAAATATCGTGTCTTCATCAACGCCCTTTTAGTCAAAACATCATTGATTAGCTAAAAAGAACATGATTCAATGAACATCATCAAAAAATTCAAGTTTTTTTGTATTGTATCAAGATTTTAAATAGAATTCCATTCATTCTGATCTTCTAGGTTTTGTCAAATTTTAATCCTGATAATAAGGTCATGAAGCTCCAAGGATCACGTTGGAAAACCAAAAAGTAGCACTTATCGAATCCGTTTGTACCAAAACCAATACTTTGCCCCCAAGTTAATATGAAACCATGTGTAAATCTTGGGCAAATGAAACCTAATATGTGACAAGGTTTGGATAATGCAGCTCAAAGACTTTACTATGACTATGTACAAATGGTAGATGCAATGAGGATGGACAAATGGGATGAAAAATTTAATATGTACAAATGCAACTAGGAAAGACCTACGGGAAAAAAAAGCGTATGTTTGCTAGGTTTTCACCTTTTGGGTTTATTTATTTTGTTTTCACCAAGACAACAATTTTTTGATCTTTTGAATGTTTTTTCTTTCTTCATGCTCAATTTTCCTCTTTTTTTTCTTTTCTACTTTTCCATTATTTTTGAATTTTTAACCTCTCATTTTTTTGGATTTTGAACTTTTCTCATGTTTTTGGATTTTTTCAGCTTTTCTCATGTACAAATAATGATGCTCAACTCATCGGATACTCTGTCAATAATACTATTTCAACCTATATACTTTCATCTGATCAGGTATAAAACCTCTTTAAGTGAATGTTACTAATAGGTTATTGTAACTCATCACCTTCACAATCAACTAACTTGTATGTCCCTGTGCCAAAAGAAGAAGTAATCACAAAAGGTCCAAGACAATTTGCCTCCCATTTTCCCTTCTTTTCTCTATCTACTTGATTTTTAGGGTTTTCTCTCAACACTAAGTCTCCCACTTGAAATGCTCTTAGTTTAATCTTTTTGTTGTAATTACTTGAGATTTTGTTTTGATATACTTTCAAGTGCTCATAAGCTTTTGTTTGATGTTCTTCTAACAATTCCAATTGTTGAAGTCGAGCAACCCTATAATCCTCATCATTGATCAATCCATGCAAGGAGGCTCTTAAGGATGGGATTTCCACCTCTAAAGGTAGAACAACTTTTGCCCCATAAACCAAAGAGAATGGTGTTGCCCCCGCTGGTGTTCTAATGCTTGTTTGATAGGCCTGCAATGCTAGGTTCAATTGAATATGACAATCTCTTCTTGATTTATCAACTGATCTTTTCAATATTTTGAGGATGTTCTTATTTGTGGCTTTCGCTTGTCCATTTCCTTTAGGATAATAAATGGAGGAAGAATGGTGCGTGATATGGAACGTCTCACATAACTCATCAACATCTTTATTCTTGAATTGTTTTCCATTGTCCATGATTATAGCATGGGGAATACCATATCTACAAATGATGTGGTTTACGATAAACATGGAGATTTATTTACCCATTTCAGTTGTTAATGGCATCATTTCTACCCATTTTGTAAAATATTTTGTTGCACTCATGATGTATTTATGACCATTGGAAAAAGGTGGATAAATCATTCCAATAAGATAAAATGTCCATTGATAGAAAGGTCATGGTATAATGAATGGGTGTAACTCTTTTGCGGGCACATGAATCATGTCTCCATGATATTGGCATTTTGGAAATACTTTCACAAATTGGCAAGCATACTTCTCTAAGGTTTTCCAAAAATAACCCATGCGAAGGATTTTCTTGGCTAGGGTTAACCCACTCAAATGAGACCCACAAATACCCTAGTGAATGTCTCTTAAAGATAACTTTGATTCCTCATCCTGTAGACACCTAAGTAGCATTCCGTTAAGACTCTTACAATACAATGTGTCAGATAGGATAGTAAATTGAGCGACTTGGTGTATGAAGTATCATTTTTGGGTGCAGGTTTGGTCTAAGGGTAAAAATTGGTCTTTTAGATAGGTAAAGATTGGTCCATACCAAGGTGAGTCATTTCTATTTAAAAGGAAAATGATTTGAGTTTCAGGTAGGTCAAAAGTGGGTTTCACTAGTTCTTCCACCAAGAATTCATACCTAGCATTTTGATCGGGCATTTGAAGTAAAGAGGCTAGAGTAGCTATATCATATGTTGCTCTATTTTTATCCCTTGGAATTTGTTCAAATTTAATCAAGACAAAGTATTTTTTCCAGTCATCTATCATCCTTTTGTAGGACATCAACTTGTCATCCTTATTTTGATACTCATCATTAATTTGGTTGATGACCAATTGTGAATCCCCATATACTTGCAGTTCTGTTATGTTCCATTCTAAATCCATTTTAATGCCTATGACTAAAGTTTCATATTTTGAAATATTGTTGGGACAAGGGAAAAAAAAGTTTTTAGGACTTGAGAATGGTGTATCCTTGTGGTGTTATCAACAAAACATTGTCTCCTAATCCATGCTGAGTGTAAGATCCATCAAAATATAGCTTCCACATTGACTATCTCAGCATCTGGAAATTCTATTTGAATAGGATGAGTTGAGACTAAAGGATTATCCACCAACTGATCTTCTATGACTTGTCCCTTGATAGCTTTATGGTCTATATACTCAATGTCAAATTCACTTAATACCATCACTCATTTAGCAATCCTTCATGTGAGGGTTGTTTTGCTAAGCAAATACTTGAGTGGATCAATCTTGGCAATTAACTTAACCTTGTGCATCAACATGTAATGTCATAGATTTTGGGAAGAAAAGAATACCACTAGGAAAGCTTTCTCCATAAATCTATAGTTCACCTCATATTTTATCAAGGTTCTGCTTAAGTAGTAGATTTCTCTTTCTTTTCCCTCATCATCCTCTTGTGCTAACAAAACCCCTAAAGATCTCTCTGTTGTTGAAATATATAATAGTAAGGGTTTTCCTTTGATGGGAGACATCAAAATAGGTGGATTTACCAAGTATGTCTTTAATAGGGTAAAATCATGTTCACATTCATCATCCCATTTAAAATAGTATCATTGTGTAGCAATCTGGTGAAAGAGTGGCACTTTTCCACCAATTAAGAGATGAACCTTCTAATATATTGGAGTCTTCTTTTTAGTAACCTCATTTGACTAATGTTTTTGGGTGTTTCCATTCCCATAATTTCTTGCACTTTTTCTAGATCCACTTCTATCCCTTTTGCTGAAACTATGTAGTCCAATAGTTTTCCGAATTGGACACCAAATGCACTTTTCTTTGGATTTAATCTTACTTTAAATTCTTCCAATCTTGTAAATATCTTTTTGAGGATGGGTAGATGGTCTTTTATCTTATGTGACTTTGCTAAAATATCATCCACATAATCTTCAAGAAGGGTATGCATCATATCATGGAAGATGGTAGTCATTTCCCTTTAATAGGTAGCTCCAACATTTTTAAGGCTGAAGGAAATGACATTCCAACAAAAATTACCCAAAGGGAAAGTGAAAGTGGTATTTTATTGATCCCTAGGTGCTATTTTTATCTATTTTTATCTACTAAATCCATCCATTAATGAGAACATGGAGTGTCTTACAGTCAAATCCACTATAGCATCAATGCTTGGTAGTGGAAAATCATCCTTAGGGAACACACGGTTAAGATATCTAAAATAAGTGCATAATAAAATGAATTTATCATTTTTAGTGATAGGTACAATATTGGAAATCCATTCTACATAAGCTATTACTCTTATGAAGCCAACTTTTCGTAACTTTTCTAATTTTTCTTTAACCAACAAAGCCACATGTGGATGCATTTTTCTCAACTTTTTCTTAACACATTTTACTTCGGGCCTCACATTAAGGTGATGCATTATGAAACTTGGATCCAACCCTAGCATATCCGCATACAACCATGCAAAGTTGATTTTATTTTCTTGAAAGAATTTGACAAAATCGTTCCTTTTGTTGGAGTCAAGGATGCTTCTAGATGGATGAATTTAGGTTCCAATTCCATACCAATGTTGACCTTTTCTATTGGATCAATTAGGATAGGATATATTTCCTCTTCATGTTTAGGTAAAGTATCCAATCTCTCTTCCTTAGGTGCCACAGTTAGGTTTTCACCTTCAAAAACATCCTCTATTTTTACTTTTTTTGGGTTCTAGCACTGCCACATGGTGGTTTTCACCACTAGACCTTTTCATTTTTTTACTTTGTTTACTTTTTTCTAGTGGATTAAGAGATTAGACCCTTGCTTAAATCATCATGTGTGGATTGAATTTTTTGGTGGAAGATGGCTCAACCGCATTAAGGTATTGGGCCATAACATTATCATTGGGAAAATAAAGTAAGTCATTAGGTTTGGTAAAATCCCAATCAATGAGCTCAGGATGGATAAGGGCTAAGGAATCATTAGGTAAGGTTTCATTTTTAGGGTTCAAGGAAATGACTTCATTTGAAGGTTCATACATTGTATCGCTTAAGTCAATAACATGTGCTTGCTCGACGTGTTCCATGGAAGTTGGATCAAAATTCTCTTCACTAGAGTCCTCGTGGATTTATATGGGAAAAAATACGTGTGGATTAAACCTAACATTTGAATCTCCCCCCTAGGAAGGTACCCATGGTTCACCTATCCATTTATTATCACTAGATTCTTGTCCTACATTTGATTCTTGAGAAATAATTGGCACATGTGTAGAACTCGTACTTTGATCTGTATTAGCTTAATTGTTGGTATTAGGTATAGGAGTATAGGTATGAATGAAATCTATCTCCTTGTCATGAAAATAATTTTCAAATAGAGAATCCCATTCATATTCTCTGGATTCATATTCACTTTTAGACTCTAACATATTTACATGCTCATAGGAATCACGACTATGACTTGAGCTAACCCCTTTCTCTTGATACCCTATTCCTGATTTCTCATCCTTGGATCTCCAAGGAGTTTGGATGGGTTCTAACAATCCTTTATTTCAAATGCATAAGGGTCCTCTTCCCTTGTACCCCATCTTTGCATTATTTGTAATCCTTTGCCATATTGATCTGTTTGGATGTTGATATGTTGCACTTTTTCAATGGGAACACTTGAATTATCCTCATCTTTATAAAGCCATTGCAAGACTTCTTTATCATCCTTTTCTAAATTTGATTGATCACTTTCCCTCACAAAATGAGAGTTTTATTTTTTAGGTGGATGAGAATTTGAAGGTTTTCCATGTGTCCTTCGAGAAGTGGGTAAGTCAAATAAGGAAACATAATATTCCCCCACTCCTTTTGAATTTATGCTGCATTGTTTTTCAAATTTATGCATCATCTCATTAACCTTTTGATAGTTTTCCTTTTTGGTTTGTTCTCTTTCATCCTTAGAAGGTCTTTAAGTTTCTTACCTTTATGTAGAAACTTTTATTGAATTTTCATTCAAACTTTCACCTTCACAACTAACTTTCTATTTTCCCTTATTTCAGGTTGATAAGTTAGTTTCATTAGGACTTGAAGTAGAAGTAGCATTTAATGTAGAAATAGGACCTTCTTCTTTGGTTTCTTCAATGATGGCACTATGAATAACTCATTCTCTATTGTGAGGAATAAATAACTCATGAAGAGGTTTCTCCATAATGCAATATTGAAAGGGATTTGCATCTCCTCCAATAGTTATTTCTTCACCCATGTATGGAAACTTGATACATTGGTGATAGGTTGAAGGCACCGCTTGCATTTCATGAATCCATGGCCTTCCCAATAAAATATTATAAGTTAATTTCATGTCATGGACTTGACAAATGGTATCTTTCTTGATTGGACCCACTTGAATGGGAAAAACCACCATTCCTTTAGAAGATCTTTCCTCCTCATCATAGGATTTTATAGTAATTTGTTTCTTGGGATCAATAGATGATTCATATATTAACCCTAAATCCCTAAATAGAATCAAGGTACAAAATGTTGAGACCATCTCCTCCATCAATGCATACTCTTTTAACACGGTTTTTTTGAATCAAAACCTCTATATGCAAAGGAAGATTTTAAGGATGGATAATGGAAATATCATCTTGTTTGGAAAATGATAAGCAATGAGGTGCTATGAGATGACCCACCATGTTGGAAAACCTTTCTTCCTCCAAATTTTCAGGAATGGTAGTTTCCACAAGAGCTTTCTCCAATATTTCTTTATGATTGGGAGAAAGTTTCAATAGCTCCAAAATGGAAATTTGAGCTGGTGTCTTTTGTAGTTCATCCACTAGACTATAAGGCCTTTTTGAAGAAGATGCTTGTTTGGCCAAAGTGGTTGCTTGTGTAGGACCAAACGTTCTAGGGGCACTTCCTTGTAAGGTGATTCTTGTTTCTTTCCCCCTAGTAAAAACATTAGAGGTTTCCTTTCTAGGTTGTTCCTTTACCACCAAAAAATTGATAGTATTATCATGTCCTACTAGGGTACTAATAGTATTATCATAACTTCAGGTAAAGTTAACTTTATTATTACCTCTTGAGTTATTTCCATTGTTACCTCCATTGTTTTTAGGATTTGATGATTCTCTTTTCTCATGTTTAAATAAAGGGGTTTTGAATGTCGTGTGATTTTCATTGTTTTGAGGTCCTTCCACTTTAATCAAACCATTATCAATAAGTTCTTCAACCACATGTTTCAAGTGCATGAAATAATTTGTCCCATGTCCTCAATTTCTATGGTATTCACAATGATTTGACTCACTCCACCAAGAGGGTTTCACTTGTGGTCCATAGGGCTGAGCCCTAGGTAAGTCAATAATCTTATTTGCAATGAGGGTTCTCAATGCATTTTCAAGTGGTTCACCCAAGATTGCGAATTTCCTTCTAGGAGATGGCACAAAGAAGGGTTTTGTCTTGTTAGCCTCTTGATTATTCCCAAAATTATTGTTGTTGTTGTTATTGTTTAAGGGAACCTTGTGTGCTTGATTTACATTATTAGCTTGGTTGGATCCTCTTGTGAGATTAAATGGAGTGGCCTTCAAGTTGTTTATTTCACAAATCCATCATTAACCACACCCTTGTTATTATTGTTCTCCAAAACCTATTGTTGTTAGGAGGGTCCCTATTATTGTTTTTGTTGGAAGTATTTTTATTGGTATTCTTGTTTTCCTTGTAGAGCTTAATTTCTCCACTTTTTAATAATACTTCCTCCGTGGTAAATCCATTCTCGATTAAGTCTCGGGAATAACGTGGGCATTGTAACCTCAAATGATAATTCATTTTGGTATTCAAGCTATTGATGAATATATCCATCTTTTCCTTCTCAGGGACACTTCGAGGGTATCTAGAAAATATTTCTCTCCATCTTTGTAGAAAAAGAAAGAATCCTTCTCCATCATGTTGTTTGGTGTTGCATAAATTAATCATTGTGACTTCATGTTTAATATTATAAGAGTAGTGTGTCACAAACTTAGAAGCCAATTCTTCAAAAGTGCAAATACCGGAGAGTAGTTTGAAAAACCACTCCATCTCCATTCCTCCAAGGCTTCTTGGAAATAACCTCATTAAACAAGTTGTTTCATGCATGAACTCCAAGCTCAATGCACAAAATTCCCTTAAGTGATCTTGGGATCGGATGCTCCTTCATATTTATCATACTTAGGAAAAACTGCATTGCTAGGGAATGAAACCATAATTAAGGTCTTGTCAAATGGAAAAGGACACAATGCTTCAATAGAAAAGGGTTTAGGAGCCCCCATTTTTTTCATGCTATTTAACTGCATTTGAAATAACTTAAATTGCTTGTTCATAATGTCAACAGGGTTGGTCTCATATTCTTTTTATTTCAATTTATCGATATCATAATTATGAGGGAGTTTTGTCCTTTCTTGTGCTAGGTCTAGGAAGTAATTTTCCCTATCTCTTTCCAAAATTTTCTCCATGAGTTTCATGATGAATGGGCTTTAAACTAATTCATTTACTTTTTCTTCGGTAGCCTCTTCATCATTAGGGTCATTGTTACCTCCATTGTTGTTGTCTACCCCTTGGTTGTTAGGGTCAATTCCACCCCCATTAGCCTCATTATTATTAACCTCTTCATTTCCACTATTTGGACTATTATTTGTGTCCTTATTAAAAAGGTTGATGAGGTTGGGATCCATGTTTCCAAAAGGAAAGGTCATCCTATTTGTTTCCACCTTTTTTGCGGGTCTAAGTGGTTTTTGTAAGGAGGTGAAGGTATTTATTGGGAAGAGAATCTCTTGCCTTAGATAAGTACTGTCTAGTTTCAAGGTAGACTTTACGTAATGGGATCTTGTGCAAGCCAGCATGAGCATCAATCAACAATTTCTTGGATTTATCTCTTTTGAATAATCCCTAAAATGATTATTTTTAATTCTTCCAATATGATGGATTCTGATCAATGTAATATTATGAATAGGTATAATGTCCAAATGGGTATCCAAATATGCAATTTAATTTTTTTCAAACCCTTGGGAAATACCCCCTATTTTTGTATCTCACTCTGTATGCGTGACTTTTCTTGATGATACGTGAGACTTTGTTGTTGCTTATGCGCTTACTAGAAATATTTTACGTGAAACTTTTAGACAACATGTGGCATTTTATTGTTAGCATGTGGCACTTTAGATCTATATGCGAAACTTGGAGAGTGATTACGTGAAAGTTAAAACCTGGTATGTGTAACTTGCATTGTTTAGGTGCAACAAAAGTTCTAACACGTGTGAAAATAATGTTTGTATGCGTAACTTTGCCAGGTAAAGTGTATCTGTCACTGGTTTTGATGAATTTTAAAAATTTAATGTTTGTGATCAGATTTCTAGGATGTTCTTGTTTCAAAATTTAGAAACAACCACAACACACATAACAAAATTGTTTCTATAACTTAAACTACACAGAGTGTATGTTCTTAGATGTTATAATGGGTCAAAACAAGAATATCTTCCAAGAAAGCTACCTAAGGTCAATTTGGTCTCTTAATCATGGATTTAAAAAGGCAGGCTTTCTAATTAACAAGGCTTAAATGTAAATCCATTCAAACAAATGAAAAGTCTCTTATACCCTCATTACAAGGGCCTCCCACATGCATAAAAACATGATTTTTTACAATCCTGAAGGACTACTAGAGGAGGTGAAGATTCTTAACACTTATTTGTCACTCAGTCCTTTTGAGGATGAATGCATTTATATTATAGTGGGTTGGATGTTATCAATGCTAAAGTGATTGTCTCCCATGGGTCATTCCCTCTCACCATCCTTGTAAGGATGTACTCAGGAGGCAAGCCCTCTAAATCTGTATCATGTTCATATTGAAAGAAATAAATGAATTGAATCAAGAAGGTTGGGGAGTTTGATTCACTCAATGAGTGAAGAGCATATCCTACTAATTTTTCCAATTCCAAACACTTTTGACAAAGACGTAAATTTTTAACCTCTTGACAAGGAGGGTTTTAGAATTGAAGTGTTTGGTTCATTTACCAACCTTTCTCTCTATCCCCAAAATTAACACGTTTGGATTTTTGATCAACTTCAAAAAGTTGAGAGCATATACCTAGTGTCTTTCTTGGGAAACAATAATAGGCTTTAATTATCTATATTTGGAAATTGAAATTGTCACAATTTAATCAAGTGCAAGATTGTTTAGAAAATTACCTTTTCTATGTATCTAGCAAAGGCTAGGCACATTTTTTAGGGTTTTTCTTTGATTTTTAACTCACCCAGTGGCAATCGTTCCCTCTCCGTCTCCTCCAAAAAGTTAGTCAACAAAACCAACACAATGAGGTAAAACAAGGAAAATTGAAAATAACAAAAATTGAAAGATCTCTTCTAAATTTGCAAAAATGATTAAAGATTCTATCAATTTTATTATTAATTCAATGAAGGAAACTTGTTTTTGTAAGCTTGAACAATTTTAACAAATTTTCATACAATTTCTCTTCCACTTCTAGATTTTCCAAAATAGATAAGTTATGAAGTCCTTTACATGTTTGTTAAGGATTCTTACCTCTTTTCTCTCCTTCCAGATTCTTTTCTCTAGTTTTTGGACCTTTGGATGTCTTCTCATCTACAAAATCAAAAAATACAGAGTGTTAATATTCTGATTTTAATAATCTGCAACTTGAAAAACACAGAGAGTTGTACGCGTCATTTAACAACTTATACGTGACGCTTTACTGGTGTCTACACACAACTTTAAAATACTGCAAGTGTTATTTGGAAAACTACTACGTGTACCTTTAAGCATTACCAAGCATAAGATAGCATGCAAAGGTGTGAAAAGGTAATAGAAAAAGAGAGACAAAAAGTATTGCACGTGGTAGAAGAATTAGTGCAGGCGTGATTTGACTATTTGTATGTGTGACTTTCCTATCAAAGGCATGATTTCACTGTCTGTACACGGTGAAAGAAGTTTCCATAGGTGTGATTTTACTAGTTGTACATGTGAAGATTTATCTAGTAGGTGTTTCTTTGCCTGCAACCTACAAAATTGACAAGAAAACACAGAAAACATGCAAAAATGGATGAAAAACGAGATTAGAGGCCTAAAGTCCCATGGTGGGTGCCATTTGTGTATATATAAAGTATACCTTCATGAAATTAAGTTTCAATCTATCAATTCTATGGAAACAAAAGTCTAATTTAATGCAAAGAATTGACAAAATAACATTTAGCATTCCATGGCTCTCTAACTAAGCATGCTAATGAAGATCTTAGCCTTAATATCCATTAGTGACACTCCTAGAATGAGAATTGATGTATGATGATTCCTAAATCTAGCTCTCAACTCTCAAATTGCAATGCAATTCATTCAATTATGCTCAAATTATGCTCAATTGTGCTCTCAAATTTCTCTCAAATGTTACACTCTTGATAAAATTCTCTATAATATGGATGCAATTGCTCATGAATGTCCAGGATTAATAATTCTCTCAAAATTCTTGGTATTTATAGGATTCCCCAAGGGTAAGGGGTAGAGTTAAGTTGATCATGATCAAATCTTGGTTGATTTGAAGGATTTCAAATGGTTTCAAATGGGGAGACCATTTAAATGGCGGTCTCAAAGGTTGAGACAAAGAGAAAAATTGAGTGGTGAGGATGTTGAAGGATTAAATAAGTGATAAAGATTGCAAAGTTTGGAGTGATCCATGTGCTTTTAATCCTTGATTCTCATTTGGTTATTCAAATTTTTGTCCCCTTTGTTGAAATCTAAATAATGATTTAATTGATGACATTAATTTTCCATTAGTATGCAAACAACACTTTTGGTAAGCTTACATCGAAAGACAAGACAAGAGAAAACCAAAGATCAAATAGATAGAGATCACCGAAGATGACTAAGTGCAAACAAGTCCGATGACACAATTTAGTGTGTACATCAAAAAATACAAGGACAAAAAGATAAATAGAAACTCGAAAAAGGAACCCGATGTGTAGGATACAGTGCAGATCGACAAAAAGTTAAAGAGAAAATTGAAAAAACAAAACTAAAAGACAACCAACTGATTTGAGAGCATAACTGACAGTTAGAAATCGAAAGTCAGTTGCAGCCCGCAAAAAGTGGATCTGACTTCCACGTTAGATAAAACAGTCTTGAGATATTTATAGAATCTTGATTTGTTTTTAAAACCATATCTTTAGGGACAAGAAACATGAATGTAAGTGCTTTAATCAGTCTAGCTGATTTCAAACACAGAGACTAGGAGATCTAGGTACAAGTTGTAAACCTGATCTTAGAGTTAACTTTGTTATTCGTGAAACTTAATAAAGTCAATCCATCTTATAAATAGATGATGCAATCATTCATTATACATTGACAGGTATGTGAGGAGAGAGGAGATAATGAATGAAGCATACGAGCACATCTATGGATTAGATTGAAAGTTTCAAGAACCAGAACAACAAAAGGTGAATTTGGTTATCAGAACCAAGAACATAGGATACCAAAAATCAGAGGTATTATTTAATCACAATTAGGTTATAATATTTTTCATGTAAACTAAGTTGGATCTGTATCAGCAATAGGAGATTGCATTTACCAGGTCAATTTTTAATTAGCTATCATTCTAACAAGTGAAGCAAAGTGTAAAAATCCTTTCAAGGAAGGTGGATTTAATAGTCCAAAAACAAATATCTTAACTGAGTGCACACTCAATAGTGTTTCTAAATTTCCTAATAGAGTATAATTTAATAGGTCTCCACCGAGACTCTTAATAGAGTAGATCATCAGAAGTGATCAAATTGTAAGCCTTAACTGACCCCTTCCAATCTGCAAATAGTGAAGATTTTGTAGGTGCCATCCCCACCGCAGTTTTTACTTCCTAACAAGAGTTTTATGTGATATCATATCTTGTGTTATGTATCAAATTACTTTCATGAATGTTTCTATGAATGTTCACATGTATGTAAATATTATGAATTGATATAACTCACATCAAGATAGTATAGAGCAGATTGAATGGATATACAATTGATTACAAAGGTTAATTGATAAAAGGATACCAAATTTTTAGAGGTACTGATTCACCCCTCCCCTCTCAGTACATACTTCCCATTAATCCCAAAATTAATCAATTCAATTAATTAATTAAATTAGCCATGTAAGGAATAGGTTGATTTTTATTTTTTTATTTTAAACTATACAATTAATTGATTAAATTAATTATATAATGTTGATTAATCCCTTTTAGGCTTACATTTAATTAATTGATATATTTAGTAATTGATCCTTTGATTTGATGTAATTTAGTCCCTTTTGATTGAATTAGTCCATTTGATTTGCTGAATTTCCTTTTTGATCGATTAAATTGCCTTTTGATTTAATTATGGAAGAAAGTGTTATATTCATCAAGATGCTAATTATTCATTAGATCTTCATTATCTACTTGATGAATATAAGCTTTTGAGCCACAATTATATGGTACCTTAATCATTAACCTTTGATATTAATAATGTTGTTCCCTATGACTTATATGACCTTGATCATCAACCTATGACATCAATGACAAAATATTCAACAATAAACAAATATGTTTGGTTGACAACATAAATATATCTATTTGGTTGATACACTAAACATATCTATTTTTTTGACTACATAAACATATATGTTTCGTTGATTGTATAAATATATCAGTAATTATTCACTACATAAAATCATTCAACACCTCACTAAAATCATTCAACACCCTACCAAGTGTGGGCATGACTACTCAAATTGATAAAAATATTTTGAATTATAGTTGGTTGTAATTTAAAAAAAAATTATACTTGACTATGATGAAAACTATTTTTATTTACAGTTGTTGTAATTAAATATAAAATGCAAATACATTTCAACCTAAACCCTAACCAAAGCATTAAAGTAATTGGAACAATAATGTATACCTATTACATTTCATGATTTAAAATCAAATATTCTGAAAAGAACAACATAAAATTCTCTTTATTTCACATTCCATGTAATGATTTCACATTATAAAGTGAAAGAAATTGATTTAGTCAAAATCCCCCATGAAATACATACAGATGGTAGAAAAACCATCAAATTGCAAGTAGGAATGACATTGAGCTACAAGTAGGAATTAGTAGAAGCAACATTTAGATGAAATGATGAGTGCATGAAACCTTTGCAAGAATCTGAACATGATGTTGTGGAGAAATAAATCCCAAAACAATGTAAAATCAAACATTTTAGGGCTTAATATAAGTGGATAATGACATATAAACCCATATCATTGACTAAAAAGAGCAAGGAGAAATGACGAGTAGAGTTTTCTTGACGCGTAGAGAGCATGTATGATGACTAATCTTAGAATTGGTCAAAAAATTAGGACATTATTATATACCCATTACATTATATGAAGAAAAAACTAGAGACTCCAAATAATAGTGTACACCAGTTGTATTTCATGATTAATAAACCAGAGATTTCAAATAATAATGTATACGCATTATGTTTCATGAATAAAAAACTAGAGATTCCAAATTATAATGTATACCCACTAAATTTCTTGAATAAAAAACTAGAGATACCCAATAATAATGTATATACCCATTACACTTCATGATTACAAAATTAGAGATTTCAAATTATTACATATACCCATTAAATTCCACGAATAAAGACAAGAGATGTCAAATAATAATGCATACCCATTACATTTCATGATTAAAAAACTAGAAATTCCAAAAAAACAACACAATGTTCTCTTTATTGGACATTCCATGTAATAATTTCATAGTTTAGAGAGAAATAAATTGATTCAGTCCAACCCTTGACAACATACAAAGAAATGATGAAAAATACATCAAAATGTAAGTAAGAATGAGTATAAGCAATATTTACAACAAAATGGAAAAGATGAATGTGAGTGGAAGTGTTATCTAGAATACTAAGTCATGCACGAGAAGCATAACATGACACAACAAGGAAAGAATACTGGAACCCTACCAAAAAGGGTGCATAAAAAACTAGAGATGCCCAATAATAATATATACCCATTACATTTCATGATTGAAAAACCAAAGATTATGAATTATAATATATACTCATTAAATTTCATGAATAAAAAGCCAATGATACTGATTTATAATGCATACTTATTACATTTCACGATAAAAATCTAGAGATTCTGAATAGAACAACACAATGTTCTCTTTATTTCACATTCCATAATATGAAGTGAAACAAATTGATTTAGACAAACTCTCAACAAAATATAGAGAAATGATGAAAAATACATTAAAGTGCAAGTAGGAATGAGTACAAGCAACATTTACATGAAATGAGGAGCATGGGAAGCCTTTGCGGGAAGCAAAATAGGACATCACAGTGAAAATAAATCCCAAAATAATGAAAATTCAAAAATTCTAGGGCTATATAGTGTGTAGGTTTTGGCCCCAATCACAATGAAAATAAATCTAACTTAGATTGAGAAATCCATGTAGAGTCTTTGATCGGTCTGTTCTTCCACTTTACCAAGTATTCCATGTAATCCTTTCCTCTTGTACTTTTGCCAATTCTTTGTTCCAAAATCTATTCAACTTCTTCTATCTGTTTCTTAGGATAATCACTTGAAACTTTCACTTCTTCATCATGTTCATGATACTCATACAAATCTAAAATATTGAATATAGGTGCTATATCCATGTCATCAAGTAAATCTACTTCATAAGCATTTCCACTATCTAACTTCCCCAATATCTTGCAAGGACCAAATTTCTTCATCTTCAATTTACCACAGGTTCCAATAGGAGATTTTTCCTTCAAATGAACCATCACTTCATTACCAACCTCAAAAATCTTATGTCTTCTTGATCTATCTGCACTATCCTTGTATTTTTGATTATGTAATGCCCGCTAGGGATCCCTAGAGAGATTAACCTAAAAAATGTTACTAAGTTTGTAGAACAATTTTTTTGAATGAGTTACATTTGAAAAGGAATAACAATGTGGAAGCAATATAACATGAGACCATACATACTCATAAATGCAACTCATTTATAGATTACAAATCCTAAGGGTTCCATGACGTAAAATTACATAAGTTAACTAATCTACTAAAATAAATTAAACAATATAACATCTTCATATAATGTAAATGAATAACAATAACATCATCCTGTAAATGAAACCTAGATACAACTAATATCATAATGAACCAACATCCACTGCACAAGTTGCAGGGTATGTGGTAAAATCTGTTAGAATGAATTTAGAATAACTGGGGGGGTGAATCAATTATCCATAGGTCTAGATGTACCAATTGAATCTTTATAACACTTTAAACAACTCAAATCTTCTTAGTAGCAACAACATAAGTCAACAACATAGATATGCACTTTACTGTTCAAATGTAACCAGCTTGCAGAAACTCAATAGTAAAACACAACATAAACATTCATACAAGTTGACAACAAGATTTAATGTGGAAACCCAAATTGGGAAAAACCACCAGTAACATGCTACCAAGTTTTCACTCTTCTGAAGTGAGCTCTGCTAGGAGCCAACCTTGTTAAAGGTTACAAAACACATTGCTAAATGTGACCTTGTTAAAGGATTTAATCACCTTGTTAGGAGTAGCCTTGTTAGAGGTCTTAGAACATTCCACCTGAATGTCACCTTGCTCAAAGGATTTGTACAATGACTATTAGGTCAACCTGGTTAAAGTATTTTGACTAATACAACGGTTATAAAGTAATCAGTAGGTGTGATCTGATACATACAACTTACTTTGCAAATCCAGATCCAATTCAACTCTAATGCTAATTCACTGAGTGGCCTCCATTCTCATTTCAATCTTCAGATCTACTTGGAAATCCATCAAGTAAAAACTTTTGCAACTCTCTACTTCTTTTCTAGATCATGCCAATCAGCCAATTAACCATGCAATACTCTTGCATACACTTCTTACATTTTGAATAACCCCTCAAGGTTATCTTATACCTCTTCATCTAGGTAAAAAAAATATTTTCCTCTTAATCAAGATCGTAGATCTTAGGTTAGGTTGGATCCAATGGAGCTTTCCATCATTTACATTTAATTTACTTCTCCAAAGCAGTCACAAATTAAATCTTGAATCCATGTGTTAATTATGGTTACCCGTGCATTAAATAATATTGACCAATAGTGCTTATCCTTAATTAACTTTACATATCCCAATAGATTTAATTAAGTCAGCCAGAGATCTCAAATCTCAACAATTACCAAAATATTAGTGCTCGACCAACACTGCATTCTTCCACTCGGTCATCACTGGTTCCTTCGACAATTTACTGGTGCTCGGTCGACACTAGAAATTATGCTCGACATACACTGGTGCTCGGTCAACACAAACTTTGCTCAGCATACACTGTTCCCAGTAAACTGACATATTGACTTAGTGTTATAGATAAACAACACATTACTTTGCCAATGTGCCAACTAATCAAGTACCCTTGTAGTTTCCCATAACTCAACCATTTCACTCAGTCTTCTTGTTATCCTTGCCTTCAAATCTTCTTCAATAATCAATAGATATGGCAATCAAATAAATAGAAATATTCTCACTAGATAAGGTTTGACATCAATGAAAAAACAACAATTGTTTACATTGCAGCTTTCCAACAATATCCCTCTTTGGCATTGATGGAAACACTTAAACTTTAAAACAATAATTTTACAAACATAGTTACCATACAATCCAAAAAGTCTGCCGATGTTCCTTGATATGAAAAATCTTCATTAATGTCTTTAGATTCATTCTGACTCTCATCTTGTAAAACATATCTCCCTCTGTGTCTGTAATCACACTCAAATCTTTCTATTTTTGTTCATCTATAGACTCCCTCTTTCAGTAATCTCTCCCTTTTTCTCTAAGTAAAATCTCCCTCTTTGAAAAAAATTCCAAAGAATTTGACATCTTCATCATGCAGATTCTTCCTTTCTAACTCTATATCATGTTGTTCTTGTCATCTTGCTTATGACTGATCCTATTTTCTGTCCTTGTCTTTCTTTCACAACTTTAGGCAGCTTCCTAAAGTGTGACTTCTAGTGCATCAATGTGTCAAATATTCTGAATATAAAATTTGATGCAACAGTTCCATTTTGAACTAATTAGCCTTTGTTAGGGGAATCAGCTCTAATTTACCTCACAGATACTCATGAGCATCCTTGGGTAGTGATTTTGTAAATATGTCTACTAACTGTTCCTTAGTATGCACATATTCCAGTCTCACTTCCTTTTTTTGAACTAGCTCCCTCAAGTAATGATACTTGATAGCTATATGCTTTGTCTTAGAGTGCATCACCAAGTTCTTAGGAATATTAATGGCACTCATGTTATCACAATATATAACAACGGGTTCTATGATCTCCTCTTTCATACCTTTTAGTAGTATCTTAAACCACACAATATTAGAGCAATTGACTATTTGTGCCACATACTTGGCTTCAGCTATAGATTGTGAGGTGAAATTCTGTTTATTGCTTGTCCATGAAACCAATCTCTTTCCCAAAAGAAATACACCACCTATGGTGCTTTTCCTATCATCCACATTTCTAGCCCAATCAGAATCAGTGTAAACTCTGAGTTCAAACTTGTCACTCTTTTTGTAATACAAACCATATTCATCTGTTCCTTTCAAATATCTCATAATTCTTTTTACTACCATCAGATGAGTCTCCTTGGGATTGGTAGAAAATATTGCAACAAGTCTAACAGCCAGAGCTATATCAAGTCTGTTGTGCACAACATATTGTAGCTTTCCAATCATTGAATTGTAAAGGGTTTGATTCACTTCTTTTGTATCATTATTTTTTGTTAACTTCTATCCAATAGCCATGGGTTAATCACTGATTTTGATTCTTCCATTCCAAAAGTTTTTAGTATCTCCTTGACATATTTTTATTGAGTAATGTAGATACCATTCTTCATTTGATATATTTGTAAGCCAACAAAAAATTTGATCTCACCAAACATAGACATCAAAAATTCAGTTTTCATCTCTTTTGCAAATGTTTGGCATAGCACATCTTGTCCACCAAATATAATGTCATCAACAAAAATTTCAGCTAACAAAGTACGTTTACCTTGTTCAAACTTCAAATACAGATTGTTGTTGTCATTGGTCCTTGCAAATCCAATATTTATCAAATAATTGTGCAATCTCTCATACCATGCTCTTGGTGTTTTCTTTAGTCCATATAGTGCCTTGTGTAGTCTACAAACCATGTTCCTATTGCTTGGGTCAACAAATCCATCGGCTTGTTCAATGTACACTTCTTCTAATATCCCATTCAGAAATGCTGACTTTACATCCATCTAATAAACTTTAAAACCTTTATAGGCTGCATATGAAAGTAAGGTTCTGACTCCTTCCAACCTTGCAACTGGGTCGAATGTTTCTCCATAATCAATTCCTTCCTATTGTGCATAACCCTTGCATACCAGTCTAGCTTTATTCCTAGTTACTTCTCCATATTCATTCAGATTATTTCTAAATACCCACTTAGTAATAATTACATTTTTGTCATTCGGCCTAGGTACAAGTGTCCAAGTATTATTCTTTTCAATCTGTTCAATCTCTTCATTCATGGCTTGTGTCTAGTCTTCATTCTCTAAAGAATCTTTTACTATTTTAGGCTCAAAATCACATAGCAAGCATGTACCATCTCTCAACTTACTTCTTGTCATTACTGTATAATCCTTCAATCCTATAATTTGATTAGGTTTGTGGTGCCTCTTCACATACTTTTCTAGAGTAGGTTCTTGCTTTCCTTCAGACTCATTATTCTTGTTCAATTTAGGATGATTTTGTGTCTCGGCATCTCCATCAGATAGCTCGCCAATTACCTCCTGTTGCCTAGAAACCTCATTTTGTGACTTGCTAGGTGCTAGCTATTTCTTGACAACCTCTTTCTTAGGTTCAGTTAATACTTTAGAATCTTCCTCATCCAGATAGATAAATGATTTGTAATTTTCAAGTTCCTGTCTGCTTTCTGCTTCATTTCTTTCTTCATATTCATCAATTCTAACATTTGCACTTTCCACAATTTTGTTAGTGTTAGAATTCAAACACTTATATGCTTTACTTTTATTTGAGTAACCAAGAAATATGCCTTCCTCACCTTTAGCATCAATTTTTCCATTTCTATTATCCTTCAGTATGAAACATTTGCTTCCAAAAACTTTTAAATATATTACATTAGGTGCATATCCATACCATAGCTCATAAGGTGTAGCATTAGTACCTTTCTTAACTTGTACTCTATTTAGGGTATAGTCTATTGTACTCATAGCTCCTCTCCAATATTTTTGTGCAACATTTTTCTCCATCATTAATGTTTTGGCATAGTCCATGATAGATCTATTTCTCCTTTTAGCAATACCATTATGTGGTGGTGTCCTAGGCACAGTCATCTATCTTTTTATACCTCATTCATTGTAGAATATGTTAAACTCATTAGAAATAAACTCACCTCCTCGGTTAGATCTCAAACATTTCAAACTTTTACCTGTCTCCTTTTCAAATTTTGCCAAGTACCACTTAAATAACTGGAATGCATCAGATTTTTCCTTAAGAAACATAACAATCATCATTCTAGAGTAATCATCAACAAAAAAAATGAAATATTTATCTCCACAGTAACTTTTCTCACCAATGGGACCACAAAGGTAAATATGAACCAATTCCATATTTTCCTCAGAAGTATGAGTTTTGCTCTTGAAACTAGACTTAGTCATTTTTCCCAATTGACATTGCTTACACATTGCATTTTTAGGTTTCTTTAACTTAGGAAACCCTCGAACCTTTTTCAATTTGCTTATGCTTACCAAGTTATCAAAGTTTACATGAAACAACCTTTTATGCCATAACCAAACATCATGATATTGTGCAAACAAGCATGTCTCAATAGCTAAGTCCAAATAGAACAAGTTACCTTTTGTCTGCTCTCCACTTCCAACTAGTTCTCCAGTGGCATCAAAGATCTTTGCCTTCTTATAATGGAACTCAACTTTGTAACCAAAAGTATTCAGTTGTACAACACTCAATAAATTATAGTTAAGATCATCAATCCAATATACATTATCACATCTGATCTTGTCAGTCAATCTAATTGATCCTTTCCCTTTAACAAGACATGGTGCATCATTACCAAATTTAACATAACTACCATTGCATTGATCTAAGGTCTCAAATTTATCCTTATCACCAGTCATGTGATGTGATCAACCACTGTCAATGATCCAACAATCCCCTTTACTCATATAAGAAATTAATGCAATTTTCTCATCATCATCAGAATCATCTTTCATAGCAACATACACAACTTCTATATCATTTTCATCAAAATTGTCAGATCCACTATCAGAAGCTTCATCTATATAGAAAGATTTCTTACCTTTGTCTTTGTAATATTTATACTTTCTAAAGTCTCAGTCATCCTTTCTGTCTTTGTACTTGTTTTCTCTTCTTTCATCTTTGTCATTCTTATCAGGACATCTAGCAGTAATATGACCAACTTTGTTACATGAAAAACAAATGATAGAAAGTTTACCTTTGAATTTTCCTTTTCCTCTAGATAGTCTTCTTGTCATAAGTGCCTCAAGTTCTTCCAGATCATCATTTGTAGTGTCTCTATCACTGTTCACACATTTCTTCCCTTTCTTTGATTTGTTAAGGACCAATTGGGATCTGAATGCAAAATCAATAGCTTGTGGAGTGTAGTTATCAAAATTTGACATCTCAAATGCAGTAAGTCTGCCTACCAGACCTTCCAAAGTCAAATTATTACTAGGAGTACATCTCAATTCTTGAATTATAGAGACTCTAATAGCATATACAAGAAGAAGAGTCCTCAGTACCTTTCTCATAATGGTGTTATCATCAATGGTTCCATTAGTTTCTTTAATAGCATTCACAACTTCCCTTATCCTACCATAGTATTGAACTATATTTTCTCCTTCTTGCATTTTCATTTAATCAAACTTACTTCTTAAAATTTCAGATTTGGCTCTCTGCACATTTGTATCTCCTCTAGAGATGGTTGTTAGGTTATCCTACATTTTCTTTGCATTTGTACAATTCTTTGCCTTCAAATTCAGGATAGCTCAGGGATGATGCGATCTCCAACATTTCTTGATTGTGTTCTTGCTTTTCTCTTAACTATTCAGTAGTGAGAGGTACTGGTGGGGTTACATAATCATGTTCAATATAGCGCTTAGCAGCATCACCAATAAAATCTAGATGCAATTTCATTAAACTCTGCCATGCAGGGAAGTTATCTTTGTTCAACTTTGATACCTCCTTTTTATACATCTTGATCTTTTGCTCCAAGTACCTTCAAACTATTTTCAAGAGACCAAAGCTCTGATACCAATTTTTAGAATTAATTTAGAGTAACTGAGAGGGGGGGGGTGAATTGGTTATCCACAGGTCTAGATGTACCAATTGAAACTTTATAACACTTTAAACAACTTAGATCTACTCGGTAGCAACAACATAAGTCAACAACATAGATATGCAGTTTACTATTCAAATGTAATCAGCTTGTAGAAACTCAACACTAAAACACAACATAAACATTCACACAAGTTGACACCAAGATTTAATGTGGAAACCCAAATTAGAAAAAAGCACCAGTAACATGCTACGAAGTTTTCACTCTTCTGAAGTGAGCTCTACTAGGAGCCAACCCTGTTAAAGGTTACAAAACACATTGCTAAATGTGACTTGGTTAAAGGATTTAATCACCCTATCAGGAGTGGCCTTGTTAGAGGTCTTAGAATATTCCACCTGAATGTCACCTTTCTCAAAGGATTTATACAAGGATTGTTAGGTCAACCTAGTTAAAGGATTTTGACTGATACAATAGTTAGAAATTATTTAGCAAGTGTGATCTGATACTTATAACTTACTTTGCAAATCCAGATCCAATTCAACTCTAATTCTAATTCACTAAGTGACCTCCATTCTCATTTCAATATTCAAATCTGCTTGGAAATCCATCAAGAAGTCACTTTTGCAACTCTTTGCTTCTCTTCTCAACCTTCTCTGCTAGACCGTGCCAATTAGTTAATTAACCATGAAATCCTCTTGCATACACTTCTTACATTTTTACTAACCCCTCGAGGTTATCTTGTACCTCTTCATCTAGGTAAAATAAATCTTTTCCACTTAATCAAGATCGTAGATCTTAGGTTAGGTTGGATCTAATGGATCTTTCCATCATTTACATTTAATTTACTTCTCCAAAGCAATCACAAATTAAATATTTAATCCATGCATTAATTATAGTTACCCATGCATTAAATAATGTGGACCAATAGTGCTTATCCTTAATTAACTTTACATATCCCAATAGATTCAATTAAGTCAGCTAGAGATCTCAAATCTTAACAATTACCAAAATACTAGCGCTCGGCCAACACTGTGTTCTTCCACTCGGTCATCACTGGTTCCTTCGACAATTTACTAGCGCTCGGTCGACACTATAAATTATGATCAACATACACTGGTTCTCGGTTGACACAAACTTCAATCAACATATACTGTTCCCAGTAAACTGACATCTTGACTTAGTGTTATAGATAAACAAAACATTACTTTGCCAATGTACCAACTGATCAAGTACCCTTGTAGTTTCCCATAACTCAACCATTTCACTCGGTCTTCTTGTTATCCTTGCCTTTAAATCTTCTTGAATAATCAATAGATATGGTTCTCAAATAGATAGCAATAGTCTCACCAAATAAGGTTTGACATCAATGACAAAACAACAATTTTTTGCATTGTAGCTTTCCAACAAAATCAAGTATGAAGTACAATACAGTAATCCAAGAATTTCACAACTGATACAATGATACAAAATACAAGATAAGAAAGATAAGATAAAGTCTCCAATAATAAAGAACAAGAAGGTACAACAAATTCAAGGATCATCCAAGCATAAAGTCATGATCATCAGATCTTAATAGTAATAAGAATCACTGCCATCCAACCACGTAGAACCAAAGGTCCACTCCCACCATTTTGAGGAGATAACAATAGACCCCACTCAGATAACAGAACCAAAGAAGGTAGTAAAAACTAAGCAAGGGGATCCTGATAGCTCTCTAACTCAAGGGAAATTGACACATGTAGAAAACCTAGACTGTGTATAGGAAGGTGTCATCATATACGTCTAACCCTTAAGTCTCATCTTGGAAGTCTCTCTGCCCTGACACTTAAGTGACCATATACGGTATCAATGACTCCTCAAGCAGACAAAGCCATTTAATATTCTAGAACCATACCTTGCAGGGCAAACAACATCAGCTCATCCTCCATATTACCCTATATATGCACTCAAGCATGGGAGAGGCACCATATCTTATTAATTAATTTTAAACCCCCCAATTATGTATTATGTTATCACTTGATTAATAAAACTTACAATAAGCAATCTTGGCTACCACTTGTGGGCCCCAACAATTATTGCAAGCCACCCCTGCTACACAGCTAGATAACCTACCCGTATGCTCCAACCAAAAGAACCAAAAGAAAGAAAAACCATAACCATAAAGACTTCTCATAAATCATAAATTAAGATAATCACCAAGGAAAATGTTGGAGCATAACAAATAACATATCATCCTATACAAGGATCCAAACTGTCCATCCCATACTGGACATCTCAGTAGAACAATACAAATTCACGTATCACCTCACAAGATCGATGATCATCAAAACATCACAAGAACCCATCTCCAAACATGTAGTAACATAATCCACAAGATAATCATTCATAATACTGAACCACAATAATAGTAGAAACAAGGTGACCAAGATAATTAGGATTCAACACAAAAGTGGTCGTCACCTTTTTGTGGTTAAATAACATAATGATCAGAGACTCAAAGAATACACATCATAAGCAATAGATGAATGCAAATCAACACAAGAAACAATTGAGATATGAAAATGGTTATAAATTTTCCACAATATAAACCAAAAATAATAAAAAGTAAAAACCATGATATATGACTTTTATGACAAGTTTGAAAGGATGGATCTACAACCAGCGCATCCCTCCTAACACGCTATCATGCTTCCCGTGCGCCCAAGTGTGAGTGCCATTAATGGGCTCCACTTCCCCAGGGTACGATGGGGGTCATAAAGAGAAGGATAATTATAGCCTTATTAATCACAAGAAACTAGGCTTTATAAAAAGCATTATTATTAACCCCAGAGTGAATTCACAAGATAGAACAATCGCATCATGCATGGTAGAGAACGAGAAAGAACATGAGGCAAATGGAGCACAAGGAGCGAGGCCCAAACAAAGAACCTTTAAGTAGGCAGTCCAGAATGAGAGAGAACTTCCAGAAGGTGCCCACTTCATCTCAAAAATCTCCCACAACTCAGAAGCAACCACAAGAGATGGAGATAAGATTCTGAAGCCTCCGAAACTCATCGTAAAAGCCAATCCTCAAATGATTGTTGCAATTGATCAAGAAAAAATAGGCTTAAAGATAGTGCTATATTTTTGCTGTTGTTAATGCTTGCAAAATTCCATCTAGAAACTATCTTAATGACTAGTTTCAAATTATTTGGGGACAAAAACTAGGGTTTCACTTTTCTTATTGTAGGATGTTGCAAAAGGGCTTATTCTTAATGTTCTTCATGGACCCTAAATTCCAGAAAGCTATAGTTGACAAATAGTTTTGGAGAGTAGGCCCATATGAATTTAGATCCATCCTATGGCCTCTAGAATCATTACATAGAAAAGTCATAGCTCTTTTGAGCCCCCAATGGGTTGTCATTAAAAATATCCCTCCATTCTTGCTTAACCTAATCCCTCAGGCTCTCAAACTAGTAGGTAGAGTGCAAAGGGTTGATCAGTCTAATGTCCTTATCCCTCATACTGATTTCAGGGTACTCATCTCCCTCAAACCCAACATATAATTCCCCAAATCCTTGCATTTTGACCTTAGTGGTTTCCCTATTTACTACCCAGTCACCTGCGTAGGTGGAATTAATAATTGTCACCTCTATAGAAAGGAGGGCCATAAAAAATAGGATTGCCCTATTTTTAAAAAATACAATCCTTCTCCCTCTAGAAACAAAAACCCCCTATTGATAACACTTCTAACCATGCTATTAATTCTATTGGTGATTCTCCCTCTAGAGTAGCCCAGACCACTTCCCCACCTAACCCCCCACCACTGCCTGAACATAGCCCTCTACTCACCGTGAACAATACTGTTGCAGATTGGATGGTGAACTCATATATTATCTCTAATACACTTGACAAACTCAAAGGAAAATTTTATATACAATAGACCCCCCAAGCATGACCTTGGTGTTCCCTGATGCAATTAAGAAACTCCCCAGTGCTAGTGAACTAGACTTGGGATTGGGGCTTGATACCAACTCCCCGAGGCTGAAACACAGGACTCAAAATGCACAACAAATAATAATTGAAAGGATTAAAATTTAGGCTAACAAAATTAGATCTATTCCTAAACCCAAATGGAAAATATACTCTATCCTTCCTCTAGGTCAAGATGCACCTAGTAACCAGCCTACCTCCCCTAGTGTATCAATTGACAAGGTGGATAGCCCTGGGGACTTTTCTATCCCATCATGATCCCCCACCACAATTGACCCAGTTGAACAACATAGTGGACCAGTTGAAGATAGTTTTACCCCAAATCTATCCATAAAAGACAAACTCAATGAATTCTCAGTGGTTGTAATCCCAACACCTCCCCCTCCCTCCCCCACCTGATCAATGGAGATATGTACCTAGAAATAAGAATAGAACAGAGATACCCACCTTGCCAAAGGATATAGTAAGGGTGTAGACTAGACATAAAGAGGACCTTTACCTTGAGGAAGGAGAGGTCACTAGAGAGTAGGATGGATCTTACAGAGTAGAGGGTGATAAGTTCATCTTTATCTCAGAATCTAAGAAGAAGAAGAGGAAGGATGGTAAGCTAGATAAGAAGATCCCATTGGATGCCCCAAGTGGAACTAGTCTTAAGAAGAAAAGAGGAAGACACCCTTTGATAAATGACAACCCAAGCCATTCAAACACCCCAAAAATGACATAACCCAATGCTTCAAGAGTTTTAAGACTCCCATGGATACTCATAAATAAAATCCTATGTCTATAAATTGTGCATCCTGGAATGTCAGAGGATTAGACTCCTTTGACAGAAAATATGTAGTCAAGAGATTTCTACAATTACATAAGGAGATTGAAATCCTCATGCTCCAAGAAGTTAAGGTAGTTGGATTTACCCTAGATATTGCATTAAAATGCATTTGGAAGGATGTAACTACATTCTCCTCTAAACATCAGAAAGGTAAAGGAGGAACCTCTATTTTAGTAGGAACAAAATGGAGGAAATTGATCAAAGGATGGGGGTCCTCCCCTTGTAATAGAGTAGTTTGGGTTCAATTTGAAGTTGGAGAGAACATCTTTGGAGTATGCTCTTAATGATCACCATGCTAGGATTGACCTATGGAAGTGGATCTCAGACTTAGATAATATACCCTTGATCTTAGTAGGAGACTTCAACATGGTAGAGATGGCTCAAGACAAAGTAGGAGGGTTGAGATTTGAATGGAGAGGAAATGAACTAGTTTTTTGGAATATAATGGTATCTAAAATGAATCTCTTTGACCCCCTGGAAGAGAATAAAAAATACTCAAAAGGAGTGTGGTTTACCTAGTCTAACTTCCAGAGAGGAGATAAGAGGATATATTCAAGATTATATAGGCTCTACATGAACAAACAACTATTCAACTGCCCTCCAATTATAGGTGATAATTGTGTGAAGGTTATCCCCTACACCCTCTCAAATCACTACCCTATCATTTCTTGCATCCACATAATTCCAAGCCAAGATGTCACTCCCTCTAGAAGGGAAGGTTTTGCACTTAACTCTTATCTCCTCAAAGATGAAGATGTCTAGGCTGCCATTAGGATCATTTCTTGTTATAATGAGGATAGTCCAATAGAAATTTGAGGTTGACAGATGGAATCTTACCACAAAATCTTGGCAAAAGATTCTCAAAATTGTAGGGAAAAAGAAGGACAAAGATGCTAGAGGTAAAGAGTACCATCTAGTTGAGGAGTTGCAAGAGGCTGAGCTTCATATTTAGAATGACCCCTCAGACTCAAGATTATTGGATAAAGTGATGAGTTGTAGGGATTACCTTTTGAAGCTTCATCTCACTAAAACCAGAGGGGCTAAGGTGAGAGCCAGAATTAACTGGATCAATCTTGGAGACATAGGGTCTAAATTCTTTTTCGAAACCCTAAGAAAGAAGGAGGCAAGAGACAAGATTGTCTATATCATCGACCAAGGAAACACTATCACTACTCAGGAAGGGATTTTGGAGACTTTCTCCAAATTCTATAGCATCCCATTCACCACTAAAGGAAATGACACTATGGACTTGGCTATACAGAAGATTATAGGTATCATCCCTAATAAATTATTAGAGTAAGATGCTGCTAAAATTAGGAAGGAACTTTCAGTAGAGGAAATCAAGACTGCCATTCTAAGTATGGCCAATGACAAGACACTTGGCTCTGATGGGATTAAAATAGAATTCTTCAAGACTAATATTGGTTGGGTGAGTAACAGTCTTTATGAGGTCTTGTTACCTAATTTCACCTACCCTGCTCATCTAGGTAGAGCTTCATGTCTTAGATCAAAAGGTACATTTAGTCTTTCATCCTACTTCACATGTTTTGAATCAAATACAATAAAATTTGTGAAAAGCATTACATCACATAAAGTGTTGCATTTAATAAAGAAAAGAGCATAACATTATAAAATCAATCTTTATTGATCTTTTCTAAAAATGTAAACATTTAATTTATCAAAGCATTGTTTTTATGCTCCACACAATTTGTGAAACTAGCTAAAGATATATATCATTGCATTTTGAATCAAAATGATGCATGAATATATGTACAAAAGAGAGAAATAAAATATGTAAGAACAAGGGCCAGTCATTTCCTGAATGATTGGCATGGGCTGAAGTAGTTATAAAGGGTGAATGTCTTGTTGTGTCGCCCGTCTTTCATCCTCACTACCACGTACCTTGACAATGTAAAGCAATGGGTTAGAACACATTTCTAAGCAATGAATGGCCATCGGACATACACAATTACCCATAAAGACATGCACCAACTCAAAAAATAATGCCTTATTTTTTTAACTAGTTTGATTGTGCAAAAGTAGGTGTTTTCATCCTGACAAGTGGAGTAAAATGTGGCTCCGACAAGGGTTGAGCCCAGCTTGTCAAAATAAAGCAAGAAAGGACAATAGTAAATGCACATCTAAAGAAAAATATATTAGACAGAGATTCAAAGAATCGGATAACAACACATATTCCATGATCAATAGAGATAGATAAAATTACCATAATCAACTAGAAAGGTGAAGCAACAAATCAAAGACAAAAGGCAGTTATTTTATGGTCATTAGAACACCATGAACAGTAATTAGAAGTTTACACTGAGATAAAGACCAAAATAATAGTTATCTAATTAAGAGCTAAAAGATCATGCTTAACAGAAGCATATATAATGAGATTATGACATGAACTCAGAAGAATACAATAGCAGTGAGAGTTTAGTCACTATCATAGGGAAAAGATAGTTCTCAAAATGCAAATTATCATAAGTTGAATCTCAGAGCAGCCACTCCTTTGATACCAAGACTAGATAAATAACATCTCACTACCATTCAATGATATGGAAGTGATTCAATGATGATAATCAAAAATAAAAGAGCAACATTGAGTTTGTTGAAGAGAACTAAAACAAGTATCTAAGGGAGCAGCTATCTTCATATTGCAGAGATGTTTTAAAAACAATGATATAAGTGCCATAATCATGTATATAAGAGCAGATACAAAATAATAACATAGTAAGAAAATATTGCTAAGCTATCACAAAATTTCATTGCTATCGAATAGAAGATCAGCTAGGTTCATCAAATCAATCAACAAAAAATAGCCAAGCATGCTAGGGATATGTTCTTATGTAGATTATCTTGACAGGCAAAAGACAATAACAATTCTATACAATGAAGTGAATAGTAGTGACATAAGGGCAGGTATATAAAGGTTATTTAAATTCACACAAGATTATAAATCAAAGGGACAAAAGTTCATTGCAAAGATGCTCCTGAAAATAAATTGACAGCCATAAGATCACAATGATTAAAAACATCTTCAATGGAGCAGCAGTGAAAGTTTCAATAACATGTCAAGAATAGTACTACACATGTGATAAGAAATGGACATAATGAAAATATAAGGAGATAATATATAGAGAGGATTTTCTGTCATATAAAATTCAATGAAAAGTAATGACAATACCATTAAGGTCACTACTATCACGGTGAGAGAAATATCGAGGAAATATAATGAGTGATGAAAGAGATCTAGATGGTCATTTAAATAGTGCATACAATCACAACCATATCAAATGTATGATATCAAATGAGAGAATCCATCAATGAATGCATCATGAACACAATGATAAGTAATGCTAAGAGTTGGCATGTAGTCATAAAGACAAAAAGATCACTTATTTGGAGGATTTTTTTGTTTTTAATATATGGTCCCTAGCCGAGACAAGACTCTTTTATTGAAACCCTTCATGAATTTTGAAACAGGAGGTGGAATTCATCAAAGAGTTTGAAATGTTGTGATAGTTTCGTCAACATAAAAGTGCATATATAGTAGTGTTAATGGCTAAAGCACAGTATTTTTGAACAAACAAAACCAGAAGCAAAAGTTTTATTAGAGGGATCACAAGGGTAATCAGTGCAGCACAAATCAATGAAATGTTATCTAGGAAAATGGAAAAGATGTTACATTTTTCCTATTCAAGGGAATATGAGAATCATAATCATCATGATTATGAAGGGAAAATATAGCTTACAAATTATGGTTTCACTACTGTTATATACTCTGAATAATAATGCTTCATATTTCCTCTATATTTTCTTCTCATAAAATGAATGCAAAATAGGGTTTTAGAAAACATGAAAAACTCAACGCAATTACAACATGTTCAAGGATTTTGAGCTTGAGCTATGAGGTTTCAAACAATGGCGGTCGTAGCCTGTGTATGCAATAAGAGATACAAAAGCGTGGAGCTTGAAAACCCCAGAGATTACAAGTTCTTTCTCTTATGTTTAGATGCCAATATCAAAAATAAAAATGACGCCTTAAAGATAGTGGATGCTTCAAATTTAATAAGGGCTAGAAGAAACAAAAAAAACACAGTTATGACTTGCAGTAGTAAATAAATAAAAGGGAAAGTCAGAGCTTAAAGTTGAGAACTTTTCTTCATCTATTATGTCAAGAGCTCACATAAGAGAACTCACCATGAAAAAGCAAGATAACTCCAAAGGATTCTATGGATGCAAATGGAGCCAGCTATAAATGGCAGTTCCAGATCCTTTAAAATTTCCAGAAAAGATCCTCATGGTATTCCAGCTTGAACCCTTCCCATGGCAACACCCAACAAATACTGAGTAGCTCAGAGCAATGAAGGAGATGTTCAGATAGAAGGGTTGCAGCCTTTGCAAGACTTTGAAAAAACTCAGAAGTTCCACATTTTTTCCAAAACCCTCATTTTCCCCATGACGATGCCTAGGCAGAGCTCCAGTGGCAAAGTGAAAGAAATGATGAGTGTTTTGATAATTTTTAGGGTTTTACTCCCTAAAGATGTTGGCAAGAGGGAAGGCATTTTTGCCTGGTTTATTTTATTAAAAGTCTTTTGACTTAGAAGCCGCGGGCTGTGTAAAGGCTTCCATGCCTTATAAAAATAAATATTTATAAATATTTATATATTTTATTAAGTAATAAAGACATATTACTTAGTAAATGTTAAGTAATGTATCTTTATTACTTAATAAAATATATAAAAATTTATAAATTTTGTTTTTATTATTCATAGTTGTGTTTAATTTTTATTAAATAGTACTTTATAAACTATTTAATAAAAAAATAAAATAAAATGCTAAAATAAAGAATGGATAGTTGGCTTTTAAAAGATAACAATAAATATTTTATTTTTGCACCATCTAATAATAATTATTAAATAGTTTATAGTTTACTATTTTAAACAAATATATTATATTAATAATATTATCAAGCGGTTTGATCATCACTTAATATATATTATTAAAATAATTTATATTTACAAAAATAATAAATTATAAACTACATAATAAATATTATTATTAAAACATTAAATACTTTATAATTCAGTTGTATAACTGAATCATAAATCATTTAATAAATAAGGTATAAGATAAGATATTTATTTTTTACTTTTAAAGGTCAAAAAGAGATATTTTGCATAGTAATGACAATATGCAAAAGGTAAAATTACAGTTGTTAAAGTTTGCGGGGAGTTCTTACATTCCAGAGGCTCCTTATGGGTTGTTTGAGGGATAAGATTGCATTTATAGAGGGTATTTATAATGGTAATTATGAGGGATGACTTTGGGGACACCTATATCCCTTTTGTGATTCCTTTGAAGGGCTAAAAAGTGGCTTTTTTCTCTGGATCCGACCCAGGAGTTATTGCTTGCATTTATGGCGTAGTTGGCTAAAAATGCATAAGTATAAGCTGAGGCTTCATTGTAAAGGGGTTCTTGGCTTATTGTTTTGTAACTATTCTTCTAATTTCTTAACAGAAGAAAAGATATTTTTTAATCCATTTTCAGAGATATGCACGTTCATGACACCTTTTTTATGTGATTTATAGCTTATGCCTTCCTCACTTAGTCTGTTATTGTGTGCTTAGTGTTGGTGCAGATTTTTGTGATATCATTTATGCTCGAATTGGTATTGCATGTTGGTGCTTTTATGTAGTATTTTCTCATATTTTCTTTGCAGAGTGTGAGTTGTGTTTAATCAGTTTCCAGATTGTGAGAGATCCGTTCTCTAGATCGTTATTATAGGCCTTCTTACAAATTGATTATGCAGAGATTATGAATTAGTGGGACTATGCAAAGAAGTATATGTTGCCTTTCTTATTGTGTGTCTGTTATAACTGTAGATCTTAGAACTTTGTTTTCTGGTGCATCACCCTTTAGGAGTTAGATTTATTTTTGTTCACCCTTCTACCTCTTTCCTCCAACAAAAGGTTTAGTTTTAAGTGGTTTTAGGTGAGTTATCAGACAGGAAGTCGGCCTTCATCCAGAGATTCATTCTAGCTATAGGTTACCCAAAACCTTGTTTTGTTTGCATGTTCCTCAAAATTGATCAAGTATTCTTGGCAACTTGATCAGGGTTCAATTTTGAGTGATAACAATTTTTGGCATGCCCGGTGGGACCGAGAGTTTATTCTTAGTTCTTTTAAGACTTTATGTTGCTGCTATTTGGTGTGGACAATAGTAGTTTCTTCCTTTGGATGGAAGAAAGAAGCACACCTGGTGACTCTAGAGGAATATCTACTGGTTTAAGCAGACAAAGTGTTGGTATGTGGAAAAATAAGTTTGTTTTTTCTGATTTTTAGAGATTTCAATGATTTTATATTTTTTATGAATGTTTCAACATATATTCATTTCATAGAAACATGTTTTATCATGCCCCATTTCATGAAGACACTGTACACATGCCTTCTTACTCACCATACCAATTTCAACAAGCTGATGCTCCAATTCAAAATAACCCTGTAGCAGAAGATTACCAAAAAAATCCACATTCTTACCACCCACCCACCCATGTTGAGCCTGCTTGACAACATACCCATACTTATAACTAGCCTCAAGGAGACTATTTTATGCCAAGTCAACATGAAGATATTTCTATTCAACTTCAGAACTTGGACAATATGGGAATACATGAGATGAGAAATATGCTGCTTGACTGGACTAAGCAGTTCTCTAAGGTCAAGAGGTAGCAAGAAGTGGATCTACAACATGCAGAGTTGGATTACCAGGACTATCTCTGTGAGAAGGAGGTGGAGGCATGAAGAACAAAATATGAAGAGAGCATTGCAATGCTTGTTCAATCTCAAAAGAAAGAGACCCAATCGACTTCCACTTCTCCAAACCCATTCTTTGAAGAGGGACCTCCAAGCTTCAATACACTTAGTTTCAAAAATAATGAGTCTACTTTCAATGAGAAATCAGTAGTGCTACAGCAAGAGGAGATAACTTATCAAGCTTATCTTACAAGGGATTTAACTACAAAAAAGGAGCTGGTAAGGATATTACTTGCTCAGGCTCAGAAGTGGAAGCTCGGTCAACTCCTTATGTTCCTAGTCTTATAAAAACCTCTCTTGAGTCAATGGAATAGACTATGGAAGAGAAGGTCCTCAAATTTAGAATCCCAAGCTCTAAACAAGATAGCCCTTCCAAGTCCTCTAAATTTAACATTCAAAGTTTTAGGAGCAATTACTCTTTCCTGAAGCCTATAATTAAGAAGAATCAACACATCGTCCCTCAAAAGAAATCTTTTCAATTATGAAGTCATCCCAATATAGACCCAAATGAGGCTACATTTGTTTCTATTGTTCAAAATGAGAATTCAGACCTATTGGTCATGATTGATGAGATGAGCCAGTTGCGATAGAGGGGTTGTAAACAAGAGGTGATTGTTGAACATGAGGTTATAAAAAGTTTGTTTTTTGAGCTTCCTACTTTTGTGGAGCAGTTGAATGAAGATAAGCAAGAAAAGGGTGATAAAGATGAGATTTTATTTGATTTTCTACATGAACTTCCTATTTTTGTTGAGCTAGATGAAGAGGATATGGTTGTGACCATATCAAGTAGTTTTCCATAGCCGGGGGGTACAAATCATCATGATGATTTTTTGGTTCATGAAGTTTCTTTTAATGAGTGGGCTTTCCAAGATGATAAAATAACTGAAAACCTTGAAGAAAATTATTTTTCCAACATCATAGAGGACTTTTGTGTAAATATTGACAATGGAATACTCGTTCCTCAGTAGAGGGCTCATGAACACCATAAGAGGGTGGAGGAGGAAGCCTCATTTTATTAAAGTCACTTGAGCTAAATCAGTTACAGTAGCAAGGTGGTCTTGAAAAGGATCTTAGCTGGTTGGAGGAGATTCCTTTCTATTGTATAGAAGAGCTTAAGACTAATATTCCAATTAAAGGTTTATTGAAGGATACTATCTCTATATTTGATCTTTTTCCTGCTTTCATTGAAGAGGAAGATCTTGTTCTAGTGTGTACCTCCTTGATTGGTAATGAGGAATTCAAGCTTGAACCGGTTAATCCTAGGAGCCTTTCACAAGCTGATAACTTAGAAGGGCTATTAACTATCCTAATGGAAGACAATGATCCCTTGACTATGGATGAGGAATCAACATGGCAAGTAATTATGTAAGGTGAATTTAATGTTGTTTCTCCAAGTCATTCAAAATATTTTCTCTCTTGCCCAAACTCTTCCAAGAAGGACAACCATGATAAAAAAAAAGAAAGAAATGTAGCCAGCATTGGGAAGCCATGTTTCATTTATTCAAGGGGTTTTCCAATCAGATTTCTAGCTAATGTGGAGGCCATTGAAGTACCAGAGTGCATGCTTGCATCTAAGCATGCGGAAGAAATTGAAGACCTATCCAATTTGGGAGTTGCAGCTGAAAATTATCACTTCTATCTCACTTGTCCCATCCAAGACAACAACGGGCATGACCCAACTCATGGTATGATTAAGTTTGTTTACATACTTCATGAAGCATTGTAGTGGTTGAATGAATATATGCATTTTATTTATATCATTTCTGTGATGGATAATCATGAAATGCATCAGTTATTGCTTAGAAATGGGTGTTATTTTAACAAGCGAGTCAATGGCTTCATTTGACCAGTTTCTATGCTGATTAGAGTAGGTTAGTATAGGTTTTCAATTTTCCCTAAGTGTTGCCCAACACATTTAGTTAGTTCTAGTTTCAATTTTCTAGCTTTCAATAAGTATCCAAAAGTTCTCAGTCATCCAAAGTTGCAAGTGGGAGAGGTTGATGTTGTCGGTCCTTCCTAATTCATGAGGAATACATATATAATTCATGCGACTAAATTTTTGTTTTAATATCACAAACCATGCACCCATTCTCAGGGAATTAGTAAACATCACAACTATTTAAAGTACATTTCAGCTATGTAGAGGGTTCATTTGATCTATTTTTCAGTCTACTAAGTGTTGCTAACTTTTTCTAACTGGTCAGATACACACATATAATTCATTATCAGTGAAGTTGATGCTTCACTATTGTATAGTTGGAAAATGGAACCACTTCCATTGTAGAATTGTTTATCCTTCTAAGTAAGTGGTTTTGGGTCATGTCAATCACCTTGAATGGGTCTCTAACTTGGATTTGGCTTTTTCCCCTATTCTGCCCCATTTCCCACTATTTTCCAACCTCCAAAACTGAAAAATGAGATTTTTGACCTCAGGGTCAAAATCAACCTTTAGGTCAAGGTCAACCTCACCCTTAACCTAGGTCAAGGTCGACCTCACCCTTGACCTAGGTCACAATCAACCTTTTTCTGATTTTTGGCCCAAATCCTAGATTTCCAAGATTTCTGGATCTTGAGCTTCAGAAAAATTTAATTCTTGCTTCCGAGTTGGCTGTTTTGGGTTCCTAAATGATGAATCTTAAATTATATTTAATATAGGTCTACTTATAGGGGTATAGGTCTAATGGGAATTTAATTCTCCTATGTAGGCCTCTCTAGAAGATTGTGCCCTAGATTTGTATAAAAGGAAGCTTTCTCCTCTCTCTAACCATGAACAACCATCATCAAGCATAATTGCAAGTGCTCAAGACTTGAAGAGACAAGCTAAGAAGAAAGATTTGAAGCAAGAATCTACTCTCAAGCATTCAAGAATCCAATTCATCAAGGAGATCCATTGGTGGCCATTGAAGGATTCAAGCTCCCTAGAGCTCTCTTGTTGAAGATTTCTCCATCCACATTCCTTCAAGCTTCTTCCTATTCCAAGATCCATTCAAGATTGGTGTTGAAGATCTAAAAGTATTTGATTTGAGGCATCCTAAACTCTACATTCTACATCCATTTGGTGCATACATACTTGTGGATCCACAGATTCGAATCCACCACAAGGACTTCTATACAAGAAAGGTGAATTTGTTTATTTACTTTGTTTAATTATGCAATTTCAATTACATTATAAGGTTAATTCCAAAAATTTTGTTTGACCAAGGAAAACCCCTCCCCTCCAAAAAAAAAACCATTTTTATTATAGGTACAGGTTCGGGGCATTGAATTAAAATGCAAATTTGGATACCCTTTTCGGAAAACTTTCAGGATCTGCGAACAGATTTTTCGTCGGAGCTGTGCAGGTCAAGGTCAACATTTTGGGGTCAAGGGTGACATTTTGGGGTCAATGTTTACCCTGACCTAGGTCAAGGATGACCTCAACCTTGACCTAGGTCAGAATCAGAAATTCTGGGTCAAGGGCGACATTCTCAACTAGGTCAAAATTGACCTTTCTCAGAATAGAAAAAGATTTTTGGCTTTTGTAGATCTTGTAGTTTCAGTTCAAGAACGTGAAAATCAACTATTTTGGAGACCATCTGACATGGTTTCTAGCAAGTTATTTTTCAGAGGTATGTATTTTATTCCATTTTCCTTTACAAAAATTTCTAGACTTACATCCCTTATCAATTACAATTAAATGTAAAGTGGATGAATATGGAATAGGGACACTTTTATGACCAAAACAACATTGTTCTAAACCCTATCCATATTTTCTACCTTAAATTTTGGTGAACCCTCGATAGAGAACACTTTTTTTTTGGTGTTATATTTTCATTTATGTTAGATCTTACATGCATTTAAAAGTAGATTTCATTTATGCTCTTGCATTTATATGTCAAAAATAAAAAAATCACAACATTTCTTTGAAAATACAAAAACATTTTCATTTTTCATGCTTATACATTTCATTTGAATGCATTTGGATATATCTAGATCTATTTTCTATGCACTAATTTATTTGATATCATGTTGCACAAGTTGTTTCAAGTGTTTTCCAAACATCCTTCCATAACTTTTGGGATTAAACAAGATCCTCCTCTTACCTTACCATTGCACGATGTTACACCTAGAAATACTTTATTTAGTACATGTGATGTTGCTTTTCCCTCTCTTGTATTACCTTGTAAGGATATATTAGAGCAAGAAGATGACTTTAATCTTTCTCTCCATCATATTTATCTTTATGGAGATGAGTTGAGGCTTGATGTTAAATATTCTCCTAATATATGTCTTTTCTATGAGTCTACTTTAGAATATAATTTACCTCCTTTCCCCTTTAAGGATCAAGCTTTAGTAATTTATGGTACTCCTACAATGTGCTTTATTGATAGGGATGATAATCCTCCTATTTGGGATGAACCTTTGGATTTGGATGTTGATTACTCTCTTCCTCATGAAGGCATTGTGGATGATCCTCCTTTTTGGGATGAACCCTTGGATAAAGACATTGATTTATCCCCTCCCAGTGAAGATGCTTTCATACAAGAGGGTGATTTATTAATGGATGACATATTCATCCATGATGGTGACTCTTTTTCTAAAACACATTCCCCTTATGCAGACATTTTAGAGAAAGAATAAAACATTATAGATGTTTTACCTCCATTTGGGATTCCTTCTAGTGATGAGGCATTAGCGGAGAATGATATGAATTCCCTTAACGCTCTCCTTCTTAGTGATGGTCTTATGGAGAATCAAGCTCCTACCTCATCTCCTCCTAGGATGTCCTTTTTTCTTCCTTCTTGTGGATCTATTTGTAGTGTTGAGACAACTAACATGGTTTATCCCAAACCCTTGTTGACTATCAAAGGTTGTCCTCGAACTACCATCAAAGGTAAACCTATGGAATCTTTAGAGTCTTTGAATAATCAATATTTGATAGCTCACACCTATCATACAAGGAATAACCCTCAACCTAATTTGGTGGTTCCTACTTCTTTACCTCCTTCTCAACCCATTATTACTCCTCCACCCCATCTTCCTAGCATGGAGTATGATATGATAAACCAATTGCGCAATACCCCTGCCAAGATTTCTTTATGGGAGCTTCTTCAAAATTAACCTACCTACCATGAAGCCTTGAAAAAATCTCTAGAAACTCTTCCCACTCCACCTCCTAATCAAGAGATTATCAATGCCTTCTTATAGTGCATGCATGCTACCCTGGGTCCTTCTGACATTGTATTTACTCAAAAGGATTTACCTTCTAAAGAAATATAGAATCAATATGATGCCCTTATGGTTGTTGTTACTATCAATAAGAGTATCATTCGTAGGACCTTGATTGATAATGGATCTAGGCTTAATATTTGTAGCATGGACATGCTTAAAGAAATTAAATCTAATCTTTCAACTATTCAACCGGATAATATCCCTATTCATGGATTTGATAATATCGCAAAGAAAAATTTGGGCATCATTACCTTACCTATCAAAGTAGGTCCAGTCATCCTGAATACTCCTATTCATGTTATGCCTGGACCTCTTAATTATAACCTCCTTTTGGGTAGACCTTGGTTTCATGAGATGCACGTTGTTCCTTCCACCCTTCACTGTAAAGTCAAGTTTATTCACAACAACATGGTGTATACACTTCATGCAGATGATGCTCCAAATCCTTGTTTGAATATTCAAACCCAAAATAATCCTATTCCTAATATTAATCCTTCTTCCTCTAATACCCTTCCTGGAGATGATTGGGGAACCTTGGATTTTAATCCTACATTTATTGGAGAGTATAAGGTTTTTGATCTTGATTTTATGAAGCAACAAAGAGAGTTTGAACAAAGAGCTTTTGCTTCTACTTCTAATGCCCTTCATAATAATTTTGTCACTGCTTCTACCCACTATGAATCTATCAAACCTATTAGTAATGACAAAGTGACTACTGAAGTTCCATTGAATCCTTCTAATATGGCTTCTTGTTATGGTCCTGGTTATCATTTACTAGTTAAACAAGGGTTCCATGGTCAAGGATGTGGTAAGCATAAATAGGGAATTCAAATGCCCTTACAGAATGGGGGCATGAACATTCTTATGGATTGGGATATAATCCTCAACAACATATCAATTTTACCAACATCTCAAATAACACTTCAAAACATGATGACCCTATGAAGGAATTTAACCAAGAAGTTCTTTTGCCTAAACTCCTTCATGCTAAGATGATTACTAGACCTAAACGCAAAAAGAAACGTAGTCCACACTTTAAGACTTCCATTTTGTTTGTATCATAGATTTCATGATCACTCTACTAATGAATGTCAAGCTTTACATTATAATATTAGGCAGCTCAATGATAGTAAAGTTATTTATATATCATGTGGCAATGAGTTGTATTCCAATCCTGTTTTCTCTAAATAACATTTATGTTCCTATTATGGAACTCTACATTATGTAAACATTGTTAGCCTAATACTTGGGGGCTCATTGTCTTTCATAGTGCTGTGAGCGATGTAATAGGTCCCCTTTCATCCTTTTTCCTACGCTTGGGGGGCAAGGATGCCATCTCCTTCTTTTCTATCTTTCTGAGATTCACTTTTCCCTTGGTTAAGTAGTATCTATCTATTATGTAATATCCAATCATACATGAAAATTTTGGTTGACAATGAGGATCTATATCCTTGATCATAACCTATTTCTTTTTTTGACATTGGTTTTCCATGGTTGATAAATCTCTCACCTTGAAAACTAAATTGTGTGCTATCCCTCACAAGGGTTACTTTTTCACTTCTTGCATGATATCTCTTTGCATTCGTCCCTTCCATGGCCTCATAGGAGCTATGACCTTCTTGGCTTGGACTGGGTTTTGTCTATGGATATTGTCTTGTTGTTGAAGAAGGCTTTATCCTTTTTCTTTTCTTTTCTTAACATGTCAAAATTGTATGTACTTTTCCATCTTAAGGAGGGGGGCATATACACGGCCTCCCTCATTTTATAATTTTGCATTTTTATAACCTTTTGTTTTTTAGCATGCTAAATCCTCTAAAGGTAATGCACCTAAGTTGCTAAATCCTGAAGAGATACACATTCAATTACAATTTGATATGCTAAATCCTCAGAAGGTAATGCACATAAGTTGCTAAATCCTAAAGAGATACACATTTTACAAATGTATTCCATGGTGATATAAGGATATGGATCCATGGGTACTTCATAAAATCCATCATAAGATGTACTACATACATGCACAAAGCTTCTAGAAGGCACACAACTTTATGGGGTGACTATTAGGTGCTTTCTTGATGGGCCATCCTATCCTTTTTATGGTTCACAGTGAGATACACACATCTTACTGGGCAAGCTAACCACTCCTCTCTCTCTCTTTCTCTTTGACTAGTGATGTCTCTCTTATCATGATCTTAGGGTTGATAAAGAATTAATTCCCTGGGGGCTTAAGGATTCCTTTGTCCCTTTTTTATTTCAATAAGATTATCTTTTCTTCATGATCTTCTTTACCCAGAGTTTGCATTGAGTCCATACTCTTGCTAAAGTGGGGGCTAAATGTATAGTCAGAAAATGGAAGCACTTCCATTTGGTTTGTGGTCATTTCAAGTGCCTAGAATGGGTATGTGACTTGGATCTAGCTTTTTCCCCTATTCTACACCATTTCCCACTTTTTTCCAGCCTCCAAAACTAAAAACTAAGATTTTTGACATCAGGGTCAAAATTGACCTTTCTAGGTCAAGGTCAACCTCAACCTTGACCTAGGTCAAGGTTGACCTCACCCTTGACCTAGATAAAGGTTGACCTCAACCTTGACCTAGGTCACAATTGACTTTTTTCTAACTTTTGGTCCAAATCCCAAATTTCCAAGATTTTCAGATCTTGGGCTTCAAAAAAGTTTAATTCCCGCTTCTGGGTCAGCTATTTTGGGTTTCAAAATGATGAATCTTAAATTATATTTAATATAGGTCCACTTTTATGGGTGTAGGTCTAATGGGAATTTAATTTTCCTATGTAGGTCTCTCTAGAAGATTGTGCCCTAGATTTTTATAAAAGGAAGCTTTCTCCTCTCATTTTCTCTAACCATGAACAACCATCATCAAGCATAATCAAAAGTTCTCAAGACTTGAAGAGGAAATCTAAGAAGAAAGATTTGAAGCAAGCATCTACTCTCAAGAATTAAAGAATCCAATTCATCAAGAAGATCCATTGGTGGCCATTGAAGGATTCAAGCTCCCTAGAGCTCTCTTGTTGAAGATTTCTCCATCCACATTCCTCCAAGCTTCTTCCTATTCAAAGATCCATTCAAGATTGGTGTTGAAGATCTACAGGGAATTTATTTGAGGCATCCTACATTCTACATTCTACATCCATTTGGTGCATACATACTTGTGGATCCACAAATTTGAATCCATCATAAGGACTTCTATACAAGCAAGGTGAATTTTTTTATTTACTTTGTTTACTTATGCAATTTCAATTACATTATAAGGTTAATTCAAAAAATGGGGATTGAACAAGGAAAACCCCTCCCCCCCCAAAAAAAAAACCATTTTTCTTGTAGGTACATGTTTGAGACATTGAATTAAAGTGCAGTTATGGATACCCTTTCCGACAAACTTTCAGGATCTGTGAACAGATTTTTCGTCGGAACTGTGCAGGTCAAGGTCAACATTTTGGGGTCAAGGGTGACATTTTAGGGTCAATGTAGACCTTGACCTAGGTCAAGGATGACCTCAACCCTGACCTAGGTCAAATTTAGAAATTCAAGGTCAAGGTCGACATTCTCAACTAGGTCAAAATTGACCTTTCTCAGAACAGAAAAATATTTCTAGGTTTTGTAGATCTCACAGTTTCAGTTCAGGATCACAAAAATCAACTATTTCAAAGACCATCTGACAGGGTTTCTAGTAGGTTCTTTTTTAGAGGTATGCATTTTATTCCATTTTCCTTTACAAATATTTCCAAATTTACACCCCTTATCAATTCCAATTAAATGTAAAGTGGATGAATATGCAATAGGGACACTTTTATGACCAACACAACACTGTTCTAAACCCTATCCATATTTTCTACCTTACAACTATCACAATCCATATATATATATATTCAATCAGTTAGAAAAGGTTATTACAATTTTTGCAAGAGAGTTTTAAGTTTTTGTCATGTTTGATAGGTGACTATGTGCCAAATGAATAGTTTAGGCAGCTAGTCTTGATGTCTAGTAGGAAGATATATATCAGATGTCACCAGAATGTTACCTAATTTCACCTACCTAGCTCATTTAGGTAGAGATTTGTGTCTTAAATCAAAAGGTACATCTAGTCTTTCATCCTACTTCATGTGTTTTGAATCAAATACAATAAACTTTGCAAAAATCATTACATCAAATAAAGTGTTGCATTTAATGAAGAAAAGAGCATAACATTGCAAAATCATTCTTTATTGATCTTTTTTGAAAATCTAAACATTTGATTTATCAAAGTATTGTTTTTATGCTCCACACAAGCTGTGAAACTAGCTAAAGATATATCATTACATTTTGAATCAAAATGATGCATGACTATATGTACAAAAGAGAGAAAGAAAATATGTAAGAACAAGGGCTAGTCATTGCCTGAATGACTGGCATGGGCTGAAGTAGTGCTAAAGGGTGAATGTCTTGTTGTTTTGCCCAAGTCTTTGATCCTCACTGACATGTACCCTGAGAATGTAAAGCAATGGGTTAGAACATAGTTCTTAGCAATGAATGGCCATCAGTCATACACGATTACCCATATAGATATGCACTACCTCAAAAAAAAAATCTTTATTTTTTTAACTAGTTTGATTGTGCAGATGCAGGTGTTTTCATCCTGACAAGTGGAGTAAAATGTGGCTCCCACAAGGGTTGAGCCCATCTTGTCAGAATAAAGCAAGAAAGGACAGCCGTAAATGCACATCTACATAATAAAGTATTAGAGGGAAATTCAAAGAATCATATAAAAATACATATGCCATGATCAATAGAGATAGATAAAATTACCATAATCAGCTAGCAAGGTGAAGCAGCAAATCAAAGACAAAAGGCAGTGATTTTATGGTCATTAGAACACCATGAACAATAATCAAAATTTTGCACTGAGATAATGAAGACCAAAATAATAGTTATCTAATTAAGAGCTGAAAGATCATGCTTAAGAGAAGCATATATAATGAGAGTATGATAGGAATTTAGAAGAATACAATAGAAATGAGAGTTTAGTCACTATCATAGGGAAAAGATAGTTCTCAAAATACAAATTATCATAAGTTGAATATCAGAGAAACCAATCCTTTGATGCCAATACTAGATAAAGAAAATATTGCTACCATTCAATGATATGAAATGGATTCAATGATGATAATTAGAAATAAAAGAGAAACATTGAGTTTGTTGAAGAGAACTAAAACATGCATCTAAGGGAGCAACTATCTTCATATTGGAGAGATGTTTTAAAAGTATGATATAAGTGTCATAATCATGTGTATGAGAGCAGCTACAGAATAATAACATAGTAAGAACAAATTTATAAGCTATCACAATAGTTCATTGCTATCGAATAGAAGAGCAGCTAGGTTCATCAAATCAATCAACAAGAAAATAGCCAAGCATGCTAGGCATATGTTCTTATGTAGATTATCTTTACAGTCAAAAGACAATAACAATTCTGTACAATGAAGTGAATAGTAGTGACATAAGGGAAGGTATATAAAGGTTTTTTCAATTCACATAAGATTATAAATCAAAGGGAAAAAATTTAATTGCAAAGATGCTCCAAAAAATAAATTGACAGCCCCCAGATCATAATGAACAGAAACAACAACATCTTCAATGGATCAGCAATGAAAGTTTCAAGAATGTGTCAAGAATAGTACTACACATGTGATAAGAAATGGACATAATGAAAATATAAGGAGACAATATATAGAGAGGATTTTATATCATATTAAATTAAATGAAAAGTAATGAAAATACCATTAAGGTCACTACTATCATAGTAAGTGAAATATCCAGGAAATGTAATGAGTGATGACAAAGATTTGGATGGTCATTTAAATAGTGCATACAATCACAACCATATCAAATGTATGATGTGAAATGAGAGAAGGCATCAATGAATGCATCATGAACACAATGATAAGTAATCCTAAGAGTTGGCATGCAGTCATAAAGACAAAAAGATCACTTATTTGGAGGGTTTTTTGTTTTCAATATATGGTCCCTAGCCGAGACAAGACTCTTTTATTGAAACCCTTCATGAATTTTTAAGCAGGAGGTGGAAGTCATCAAAGAGTTTGAAATTTTGTGATAGTTCCGTCAACATAAAAGTTCATATATAGTAGTGTTCATGGCCAAAGCACAGTGTTTTTGAACAAACAAAACCAGAAGCAACATATTTTTATTAGAGGGATCACGAGGGTAATCAGTGCAACACAAATCATTGAAATGTTATCTAGGAAATTGGCAAAGATGTTACATTTTCCCTATTCAAGGGTATATGAGAATCATAATCTTTATGATTATGGAGGGAAAATATAGGTTACAAATTATGGTTTCACTACTGTTATATACTCTGAATGATAACGCTTCAGATTTCCTCTATATTTTTTTCTCAGAAAATGAATGCAAAATGGGGTTTTAGGAAACATGAAATAATCAACGTAGACACAACATGTTCAAGGGTTTCAAGCCTTAGCTATGAGGTTTCAAATAATGGAGATTGCGGCCTATGTATGCAACAAGAGATACAAAAGAGTGGAGCTTGAAAACCCCAGAGATTACAAGATCTTTCTCTTATTTTTAGATGCCAATATCAAAAAGAAAAATGGTGCCTTAAATATAGTGGATGCTTCAAATTTAATAAAGGCTGGAAGAAACAAATAAATCATAGTCATGACTTGCAGCAACAAAGAAATAAAAGGGAAAATTAGAGCTTAAATTCAAGCACTTTTCTTCATCTATTATGTCAAGAGCTCACAAAATAGAACTCGTCATGACCAAGCAAGATAACCCCAGAGGCTTCTATGGATGCAATTGGAGCCAGCTATAAATGAAAGTTCTAGATCCTTTAAAATTTCTAGAAAAGATCCTCATGGTATTCCAGCTCGAACCCTTCCCCATGGTGGCAACCAACAAATACTGAGTAGCTCAGAGCAATGAAGGAGACGTTCAGATAGAAGGGTTGCAGCCTGTTCAAGGCTTCAAAAAAACTCAAAAGTTCCACATTTTTTCCAAAACCCTCATTTTCCCCATGACGGCACCCAGGCAGAGTTCCAACAGTAAAATGAAAGAAATGATGAGTGTTTTGATCATTTTTAGGGTTTTACTCCTTAAAGATGTCGACAAGAGGGAAGACATTTTTGCCTAGTTTATTTTACTAAAAGTCTTTTGACTTAGAAGCTGTGGGCTGTGTAAAGGCTTCCATGCCTTATAAAATAAAATTTAATAAATGTTTATATATTTTATTAAGTAATAAAGATATAAATTACTTAGTAAATGTTAAGTAATGTATCCTTATTACTTAATAAATATATAAATATATAAAAATTTATAAATTTTGTTTTTATTATTCATAGTTGTATTTAATTTTTATTAAATAGTACTTTATAAACTATTTAAAAAAAATGCAAAAATAATGAATGGATAGTTGGCTTTTAATAGATAACAATAAATATTTTATTTTTGCACCATCTAATAATAATTATTAAATAATTTATATTTAGTAAAATAATAAATTATAACCTACATAATAAATATTATTAATAAAAACAATAAATACTTTATAATTCATTTGTATAACTAAATCATAAATCATTTAATAAATAAGGTACATGATAAGATATTTATTTTTTACTTTTAAAGGTCAAAAAGAGATACTTTGGAGAATTATGGCAATATGAAAAAGGTCAAATTATAGTTGTTAAAGTCTGCAGGGAGTTATTACATTTTAGAGGCTCCTTATGGGTTGTTTAAGGGATAAGATTGCATTCATAGAGGGTATTTATGATGGTAATTATGAGGGATGACTTTAGGACACCTATATGCCTTTTGTGAGTCATTTGAAGGGCTAAAAAAGTGGCTTTTTCTCTACATCCGACCCAGGAGTTATTGCTTGCATTTATGGTGTAGTTGGATAAAAATGCATAAGTATAAGCCGAGGCTTCATTGTAAAGGAGTTCTTTTTCCTTTGGCTTATTGTTTAGTAATTGTTCTTCTAAGTTCTTAACAGAAGCAAAGAGATTTTGTAACCCATTTTCAGATATATGCAGGTTCGTGACACCTTTTTTATGTGATATAGCTTATGCCTTCCTCACTTAGTATGTTATTGTGTGCTTAGTGTTGGTATAGATTTCTGTGATATCATTTATTCTCAAATCTGTATTGCATGTTGGTGATTTTATGTAGTATTTTCTCATATTTTCTTTGCAGATTGTGAGTTGTATTTAATCAGTTTCCAGATTGTGAGAGATCCTCTTTCTAGACCATTATTATAGGCATTCTTACAATTTAATTATGCAGAGATTATGAATTAGTGGGGCTGTGCAAAGAAGTATATGTTGCCTTTCTTATTGTGTGTCTATTATATATGTAGATCTTAGAACTTTGTTGTCTAGTGCATCACCCTTTAGGAGTTAGATTTTTTTTTGTTCATCCTTCTACCTCTATAACTAATACATTTGAGGTCAATTTTCAACCTTAAATTGGTCCAATTTTCTACTAAGAGTCATCGAATGATCCACAAATGCTCTTGTCTCTATTTTTCCAGTCAAAATTTTGACACATCATTGATAACATCAAATGTTCTATGCCAATCTTGGTCAAAATTGGTATTTTCAATTGGCAAGTTTATTCGTTGAATGTTTGACCAATGTCGGTCGAAATGTTTGGTCCATCCGACTAGGATGCCAAACCCATTATGTTAAATTTTGATGCAGAATGGTCGATAAGTAGACCAATCTTTGTAGGGGTTTCGACTAATGTTCGTCAAAATTTTGACTAATATGAAATGTTAAAAAAAACACTTGAAGATAAATATCCAGAGTAATCACCAACGCCATCATGGTTGATGATTAGTCTAGATATTTATCTTCAGGTGTTACTTTGTATTAATTAAGCCGATAGGATTTTTATTATGGGCATTTCCCATTGATGGAAAAGTGTCAGCAAGCTGATAAATTGTCTTATATCAGAAATTGTCTAAAACCAGAATATAAATTTAAATTAGTTACATGGCATAAATCATGGAATGTGGCATAGAAAACTGCTATTAGCAATGTGCTCACACATTCCAAACATTGTGGTGCTTTTGTAAAATTGTCTTATCTTGAAAAAATATTCGATCATGCATTTTACCAGAAAAAAGGGGTGTGCTACCACAAAAAGGGATGCATTGATGACAACCCAGTCAAGTTGAAGGCGTGCAAACAGTTACAATGTAGTGGGCATTAAAGAAGGAAAATAATTATCTTTTCCATCTTTGTTCAAATTGTTCCATAAAGGTTGCACCACAAATTTTATCGCTTCAGGTCTGCTATGTTCAAAGCAAGCATTTCTTAAATTTCTATATGCATTTTATTTGCCTTTAAACCTAAAGTCAGTAACTGTAGATAGGAGATGTACAAATGTATCCACTATGTATTTTTTGTTTTCAGCCTTGTAATTCATGATTGGATTTCTAGAGTGTATCCCCATATTTCAAAACACGGAGAGCCATTGTGTTTTACCAATTTCTCAAATTTCTCATTTCTCATTTCTCATTTCTAAATATCTCATAAAATGATAAATCCATAATTGCCCATATATGATTATATCATATCATATTTTGCATCCATGAGGCCATTTAGATGCCTCTCCATTTGGGGGCATGGGGATGGTGGAAAAAATTATTTTGAATGGTCCTTTTAGTTTATTATCCTTTACTTCATATTTATGCATTTTATTTTATTTGGAGGAGGAGGAGGAGGTGGAGGCAGAGAGAAGAGGAAGAGGAAGAGGAAGAGGAATAGAGAGGAGGTGGAGGCAGAGGAGAGAAGATGAAGAGGGAGGAGGAACAAGGAGGAACAAGAGGAGGAGGAGGAGGAGGAGGAGAAGGAGAAGGAAGAAGAAGAAGAAGAAGAAGAAGAAGAAGAAGAAGAAGAAGAAGAAGAAGAATAAGAAGAAGGAGAAGAAGAAGAAGAAGAAGAAGAAGAAGAAGAGAAGGAAGAAGAAGAAGACCCACATTATATATTAACTATTGGTGTGACCATTGCACCTCTCCAAGGTGCAAGTGATAGTATATATTATTACATGATTTATTATTATAATCCCCCTCTGACTTACGCATCTAGAAAATGAAACTATAAATCTTATTACAATGTTCAAATAACCAACATGACTTGCAACTACATACCTAAATTTCTCTTTCTTGCCTATGTATCATATTCTCCTTGTCTCTCTATTTATTGCATTTGTATATATAGCCACACAACTAGATGTGTGATATAAAATTCATAGTTTATTACATACAAGATTGTAAGATAAGCTACATCAATAACCTAGCTAAATCAATCAGAGGGTATTTAAAACTAGTTTCGTAAGAGATGCAAACTATGTAAAATATTGGTAAGGGGTGGAAAGATCAAGGAAGAACTCAAAAGTACAAGACCTAAGGGTCAGACCTAATGCCTCGGGGGATCATCATAGATGGCCTTGCCTACGTAACTCACAAAGACATCATAGTTCAGGTTTAACTTTAAAACCAGTCTTTTAAAGGATGGTAGAAGTGGTATCAAGCCTCTTTATCCAAAGGGTATCAATGGAATTTCTCTCTTCACTAGAATCAAGGGTGCAGAAGTTGTGCAGAAGTTGCTTTGCATCATTTTGGTACAACACTCAATTTCTATACCAAATCGATGCAGAGCAACCTTCTGCACCCCTTATTCATCCTTATCATCTACATAGGAAGAAAGAATTTGCACACAGATTTGAAATAAAATGATATTTATTCAACTAGGTTCTTTTAATTCTTTCCAAAAATATGATGGCAGTATTCCCTTACAATTATTATTTTCAGTCTTCCATGCATCTCTTGTTCTTGGAAGTCAATAATGACATTTTTTCCTTCCAAGGTTTATTTCATAGTTAGCACCTGTAAATTGTAGCTAACAATTTATAGGTGCTAACTATAAAATAAACCCTGGAAGGAAAAAATGTCATTAAGAACTTCCAAGAAAGTACCAAATATTTTTTTTCTTTATGAAAATATAAGTCATGTTAGTCTGAAGAACAAGAGATGCAAGGAAGACTGAAAATAATAATTGCAAGGGAATGCTATTGTCATATTTTTGGGAAGAATTAAAAGAACCTAGTTGAATTAATATTGATCATTTTATTTTCACTTTGTGTGTGAATTATTTCTTCCTATGTAGATGATAAGGATGTTATAGCTTGACTTAGCTTACAAAAAATGGTATCCTATCAAGCCTCTTTACCCAAAGGGTATCAATGGAATTTCTCTCTTCATTGGAATCGAGGGTGCAGAAGTTGCCTTCAATTTTTTGGGTATAACATTTAATTTCTATACCAAATTGATGTAGGGAAATCTTCTACACCCCTTATTCAATTGAAGATAAAGGACATTGATCCCCTTTTGATAAATATTCTTCAAAAAATATAGATGGTATCCTACCGTTTCTACCTGAAAAGCACTACCAAGGGAAAAAAGAGACCACAATTGTACCATTGTATTTCTACCCATCTAGGCCTTCTAACACCATATGGAATGTGTTGTGTTTATAGAAGAGATAACTACCAACAACTATATTTCATAAGGTATTTAAAACTAGTTTTGTAAAGAGATGCAAACTATGTAAAATATTGGTAAGGGGTGGCAAGATCAAGGAAGAACTCAAAAGTACAAGACCTAAGGGCCAGACCTAATGCCATGGGGGATGATTGGTATACTTTTCATATTTATTAAGTATCGGTAAATACATTTTACTGCTTATCGGTTATCATGGAGAATAAGGACAGACAAGGTAAACCGACAGACAACTATTTTGTTTCAAGTATTTCAAAGGCATGCATCTTGTAGGGACTTAATAATTGGAGAAGTATTGATTGGTGGATTAAATTGGATAAATTTTTGAGACCACTGATTCACCGCCCCCCCACCTCTTAGTTATTACTAAAAATTGCTATCAGAGCTTGTGTACTTAGAAGGAAGGTTTCAAGACCTAAGTAAAAGATCACAAGATGAACAGACGAGATGTGCCCAAGTTGAACAAGGACAACTTTGCTTCATGAAAAAGAAGAATAAAGCTTCACTTATCAGGTATTGGCAATGATATTAATCAATACTTAGATACTGAATATGTGTTTCCTATAGGACCATTGATAGTGGATCAATTGAGAGTAAAGCATGAACATAACTGCATGGTTATAGAGCTTTCAACCTTACTCTCTGATGTTGAATTTGAGGATGTCAAAGATTGCAAAAATGCAAAGACAATGTGGGACAAGTTGAAACTTGTACATGGTGGTGATGCAAATGTTCTGAGAGCCAAGTTTGATGATCTCAGAATGAAAGAAGGTGAAAATATCACACAGTACAACACAAGAATAAAAGAAGTAGTCAATGCTATACGAGGTGTTGGAGGTACACTTGAAGAGGAGACAATGGTAAGTAAAA